>JABSTQ010007071.1:0-88420 GCA_013358835.2 Ixodes persulcatus | reverse complement strand
ACCGGCCCCTGAGAGCAGCCTTTGTATCAATCGGAGGGGGAAGCTAATCCCCGAAAGTCGTCTTTGTTTCCATCGGAAGGGGGAAGACTTAATCTCCCTCTCGTGGCTTCCACAATGCTAAGTCAAGGTCGAGAGATAAAGCAAATGTGTACAGAAAGGCACAACCCTCCTCGCGCGTTGGCCGCAACGTCACGGAAACGATGGGACGCTATTGGATGCGGAGGTGGCGGAGGGATATATGATTCCCTTTGAGGGGCATTTGCCGCTACCTTCTTGACTTGTAACCTACTATAATATTAAGTATCCAAAATCACAACTCGTGACGTCACAGTAAGTCAAATCCTGGTCGTGACATACAATACGATATCTATAATTTATAATATCTTCATTTGACTCTAGACATCCATAGAGTTATAATGTCCGCTAGATCAGTGGTTCTCAACCATTGATGTCTCGCGGACCCCTTGTGGATCGGCGGAGATAATGGAGGACCCCGTTCACGGTAAGGGGAAGGTAAAGGTTAATTATGATAATGATTTAATAAGTGAACATAACTAAGGGCGGGTGAAAAAGTAGACTTCTCTCATCGACATATACACGAGAAAACTCACCCGAAAGTTGGAACGTTTCTCCTCAATCGGATAAAAGACAACTTTTATTGCCGGGCTTCACTGACGAGGCAGGGTTTCGCGGACCCCAAGAATGCCTTCGCGGACCCCAAAGGGTCCGCGGACCCCCATTTGAGAACCACTGCGCTAGATATTCAACTGGCGCTAGTGTGCGGTTTCAAACAGAGCCATAGATGGGTTAGGCTAACGGGCGCGGCCTGCTTGACAGCTCGTCAACTACGTCACGTGACCGCCATGGCCACACTATGGTGGCTAGAAGGGGGAAGTGTCAGCATCGCTTACATGGCTATCAAGTGGTACGAGATGTCACGTGATCCTCAATGCAACGACGGTCGGGATTGGGGCGGGCGTATGCCAAGCGCAAGTGTCGTCTGCACCGCAGTCTTCTCCACGTTTTGGTGTCTACGACATTCCACGACGTCTGTACAACTGCAGCATAAGTCTGCGCACGCAGTGTCCGTAGTGTGGACGAAACTCCTAGAGACAATCAGAAACGGTGAGACGCCGATGGCCCGAGCCCGGAAAAAGTTCAATATTTTCAACTTTGCACCCGTGACGCCGTTGACCGCAAAACTTTGGAGCCGCAAGACATCTCGTTGACGCCACCACTCTCTCCCAAATTTCTCCGGGACCCGTTTTGCGGCTTGGCAATTGGACGGGCCTTGAAAAGCTATATTGAGACTATTTTAACAGCTGGGGAGGTACCTGCATCCACCAGCAAACCGGGGCCGGGCAAAGGCAGGGATCAAACCCAGGATATATAACTTCGGCAGATAAAGACCTCATCCCGAAGACACAGAAAGTTCGAAAGACCTTTTAACGAAGACATAAAAACAGACATGCGGTTGTGGGACGAGGTTTAATAGCAGTGAGAGAGAGGGTGGTATGTACAGAGCGAAGGGGGGCGGCGCCTAGTTCCGCAGGCGGAAGGCGACGGCCGCGAAGAGCAGAAAGATGGCGCACCAGGCGCCCGAGACGACGAAGCCCAGCCAGACCTCGGTGTGCGTGATGCCCCAGCCTCTGGACAGGATGCAGCGCAGGGACTCGGTCGGGATGGTCTGAGGCAGGCCGTAGCTCAGGTAGCGCATGTAGTACGGCATCGCCTGCGTCGGCCACACCACCCCTGCGAGAGCCACAGAGAAAGACCCGTTGGGAAATTACTCTAACCAGGGAAGTAAGTTTGTTTGTTTGTTTGTTTTATTTCGGACACAGGGTCACAAGGAGAAAGGACAAAAGGCAGATAAGCTCTGCCTGACGAGGCCCAGTCCCCTCAGTACACTGCATCAGCAGTCAATGGAAACAAAACAAGTACAAAACATTGGCAAAAAAACAAAAAAAAAACAAAAAAAAAACACATCGGCAAGAAACAGCAGTGCAATATCATTGGTACTATTACCTCCACAAGGATGAAAATTACACGTCATATTTTATACAGTAGCTAAAATAGATTTGTTCATAATACTATACACAGTGTATGTAAAGAAAAATTGACGTTCCAATTTTATTCCGAACAACATGACAGAAGATACCTTTTTAAATCGCATTTGAAGCTGCAACGTGAAACACTATTTAGTATTATTCCCATAACATCTGGATGTTTGTTTAGGAATTGAGGTATCATGCATTCTAGTTTCTGGTTTCCATAGGTTGTTCTTAACCGAGGTATCCTATAGGATTCATGCCTCAAATCATACTGAGTATTATTCCAAAGGAATCTCTCAAAAAAAAGTCGTTTGGTCGTTAATTATGTCGTTCCGTATGTAAATTAAAAGTTTTAGATCAAACATTTGGTTAACGTTAAGCAAATTGTGCTTTAAAAAGTACGGGGCAGTATGGTCCATGAAATTAGGTTATCTATGCAGCGTATTGCCTTTTTTTTTGCATGATAAAAGGTTTGTCCTAGTTGTCGATCCCCAGACTAATAAACAATAATTAAGGTGAGAATGCACTAAAGAGTAATACAATTGCAGTTTTAACCAACTTGGAATCAAAGATCTAACTTTGTATAAGATGCCAATGGATCGAGAGATGTTCTTATGAGTCTTATTTATATGGGGGGTTCATGATAAGTTTTCTTCAAAAAGACCACATAAAAATTTATAAACGGAGACTTGTTCAATTACACTGTTTTGGAACTTTAAGATACTATTACAGTCATCAAGTTTATTTCGTGGCTTGAAAATTACATATTGTTAAATGGATGCTGAAACAAAATCTGGATTCCAGAAAACACGGCGGCAAAAGCGTGCAACGGGATGCTACAAACACCAAAACGTCACTCATACAGCGATATCTCGAACGGATGACCGTATTTTTTCAAAGAAAGGAGGCGCATTTTTGACAGATTTGTTCACGTCTTGTTTCTCCGAGAAGGAGAGGGAACGGCCTGGCGTTTTCTCCGCCTCGCCGCCTTTAGGGGGCGAAGCGAAGAGAGGAGAAAACGAGATATCTTTACGTCACGCGGCTCGTCGGCCTGGTTCAATATCGACCTCCTTTTCCAGAAATACGGCCGTCCATTCGAGATATCGCCTTACGAGTAGTGTTGTAGGGATTGTAGCGTCCCGCCTCCATCTCCTGCATTGTTTTTTTTTTTTTTTTTTTTTAAATCCAAATTTTGGTTCACCATCCCTTTAACCTGGATAATTGTCCCGGTTGGTTACTCTGTATCAGAGGAACTTAAAGGAGAGGTTGAAACGTGTAAAAGTTACTAGTCTTGAACACTAGAAACACGGCACTGTTCACGAGTAACTGAGGTTCATTTTCTATAAATAGAACTCCAGGTGTGTTTCTTTTAGGAAACAAACAAGAGCTTTGGTGGTTGTTGCTCCATTGCGTGACTCATCCCAAGCACCAAGAACCTTTGCCACAAAGAGGAGCCGGGTTTCGACGTATGCATACATGCTTTTGAGTCTGTTTCTTTCTATATAGTAGACAGCACCATTGCAAAGCGATTCTTTCAAACAGGATAACTGGGCGAGTTGGTATGTATTCATGATGGAACAGCGCGAATTTTACAAGGACAGAGGAAGGCAGTTCCTGTTCAGTTCCTTCCTCTGTCCTTGTAAAATTCGCGCTGTTCCATTATGAGTAATTCTTTCAATTCAAGCACAACTTAGGCACTCTAGCCTTGTGGCTTGGTCAACGCGGTGAAGGAAGTTTTGTCTATATGCTACAAAGACTTAGTCTACGAATGACCCTCTATCTGTATCGGGTTTTCACGTGGAACATGCCATATTGCGTATTGGGAGCAAGGTCACGTGGATTTCGAAAACGCCTGTAAAATGTTAACCAAAAGCGCCCATGATCCGAGTTGTTTGGCCCGGGGGTATCATTTCGTCACGCGATTGATTTCACGACGTCAGCGATTGGAAGGGACATCACTTCTATCGCGCAACATTTTTCATTGAATTTGTATGCACGAATAGACCATACAGTTGGTCCTGCAAAAACTTTTGAACTTCGTCAAACAATAGTGAACTGAGAGAAGGCACCCCAGGCCAGCGCTGGTCCTGTTGCACGTTTCTTCTGTCAGTCGCCTGTTTTTTTTTTTTTTAATTAGTTGCAGGACGTCTTGATCCTTAACTCCTAATGATCTCCGAATTCTTTTTTACAATATGCATAGAATAAAATAAAAAAAAACCGTTTAGTGTACCAGTGCTACACTGCGAGATTGTATTCAAATCATTGCCGAGCGCCGACGCAGCCCTCCTGTCCTATAAGTGCAGAAAGTTCATCGTCAAACAACGCGGCAGACTCGGATAAATGGTGCAGCGGCTACTATTGGCGACCGTGCAAGACCAAACGCGAGCCTGTGGTCGGCCTTCCACGATTTTACAAACACTAACTATACCGACTTGAGTATGGTTAATTCTGCATTCCTTAACGTAGAGATATCAGGAATGTCAGACTCAACTTTGGCATTTAAGGACGCGTTGATAACTATCTTCCACCGTGCTTTCTGAACGGTGTAAGCTTGGCTCTTCAGCCCTTTTGCCGTTGCTTTTCTTACGCGTGCAAGTTACAAGCCGACAAGATGCCGAAGCGTTATCGGAGGCAAAAAGCTCACATTGGAGATGGGAAAACTCAAAGACCACCATGCCGTTCTCATCTTGCCATTAACTATAGACCTTTCCATCGCTTATCAACCGAACCGGGCGAAAAATGCTGAGTCACTGAGCTGTGGACGCATGCGCAGCGTCTGATATACCGCACAGCAGAGCAACAGCGCATGCTCGGAAGGCGTTCCACAGCCCAGCAGACAAAGATGGCAGCGCGCAGAAGGCGATTTCTGCAAAGGTCTATAGACCTTTCCAAAAACGAGCTTGTGGCCGGTGCCATTTTGAGCGTTCGTGCGTGTGGCGCGTGCTTTGCTCGCTTTCCGAAGCGACGAACACGCACGTGCTGGGCTGTGAAGATCGCACGCTGGACTGTGATTTTATAAACATTGGAAAGGTCTATAAGATAACGCGATGTTTACAAACAAGCGCGCGTGCGCAGAAAATCGGATTCGCGCGAAGAAAGGCGTCTGCAAATGCGCCGTGGCGACAGCAGCGCCACCACAGCGGCGTGACGTCATAGCCACGCGTTGGTTTATAAATGGCGCGCACTCTGGAAAGGGGATGCATTATATGCTGGGAGGGAATGGAAACGCCAGGGCACGCCACTGTGGAATGCGTGAACAGGCTGCCTTTCTCAGGGTCCTGAGGTTCCGTGAGAACGGTGAAACAAACCGTTTTTGAAGAGTCGAGCTTAGTAAAAGAAAATGAGAGGAATGATGGCTAAAATTATGCGAGAGATTACTAATAAATTGACTTAAACATCGCTTAATCTAACAATAAGAATGCTATTTGGCTAGGTGGCGTAAGTTACCGCTGGGTTCATAGGCAACAGCCGCCATGCATTTATTCATCCACCCTTCCGGTATATTTTGCCGAACGTCGGAAGGTTCAGCGAACATCCAGACTAATTTAGAACAACCGTGCCTTGAAAGCGCCTCGGACCGGAGTATTTACCGCGTCCCTCGATTTCCTCCCGGTGACGTCATAAAAGTGTCGAGCTGTTGCCTGCCACGATCCTGCCGGTGTAACAGCAGCGGTGGTGGATGTGGCAGACGCCTGTTCTGCTGCAGGTCGCTGTCCAGCGTAACAGACCACGGAAGCTTCGGTAGCCAGCAGTTGGGATGCCGTGACGACAGCGACATTCCCGTTCATTCGTGCTTTTTGCAAGCATTTCTACGACCAACCGCCAGGATCATGACATCCGACAGCATGACAATCCGGCTTTTCTGACGTCATTAGCTGCCACTTTGGGACCACTTTCGGTCTGCATGAGTGAAATAGGGTGCTAAACACGCCAGTTGGGGATGCGTTCCGGGCACCGTAGTCGAACCTCGAGGATCGACTAAACTTCGCAGACCCGAGTGGGCAGTGGCCACTGACCGCTGAGCAGGAGGTTGGGGTAGAAGGAGCCCAGGGCGAGCATGATGGCCGAGTTTTCCTCGACGCACATGGACGAGATGACCAGGCCGTAGATCATGCCGCAGCAGCCCTGGAGCAGCGTGAGCAGCACCACCCACACGAAGGGGCCCCGGGACGGGATCTCGAACACGATGAACGTGAAGACGAGCAAGCCGGCCACTTGCACGAACATGACCAGGAACTGACACACCACGTGCGACAGGATCACCTCGAACGGACGCACGCCTGCAAAGACACCACAAGAGCAGATGCTATTACCTATATCTCCAGTGCGTTCTGCGAGGACTTGTTAGTTTTTGCAGTGGATAGCTGTTAGTGCCCCCTTTTGGTGAAGTCCGGCGGCATTTGTACCAACACCTCCTGGATAGGAAATCCTAAATGCTGAATTTTGCCGCGTCATTCAAAGAGGCCACCATAGGGCAAATATTAGACACCACTACGGCTTCGCCGTTGGGTTGGGACACGTGTTCTCACTGATTGAACACGAGTTAGAACGCTAACGCAGCACTCATGTCCCACTTTTGTAGCGACACAGAAAACTTCAGCTGGAATGCTTTCTTATCTCTACCGTCTTCACCTCAAGAAAAAAGAAAGTTTTGCACATTGTTTGTATGCCGCGCGAAGTAGTTCTTACAAGGTTTGGTTGTCTGAGGAAGAGATGACCATTTTGGCGTTTGGAACGTAGACGTCTTGGTAATATAACATATCTAATCTAGGATGCACCTACATATATTATAATTCTTTACATACAACTGGAAATAAGCAATTCTCCACCGGGAGCCGGACTTTTTTTTTTTTTTTTTACTACGGTTCTTGAGGAGAAAACGAGTATAGGTGTTTGTACGCGAAAACCCACGTGATTATGGGGAGAGTGATAGCGGCGCATTCCCATCTCTTTCCAGACCACCTGCCCTTTGCACTACCACATGATCTGCGGCAAGGTTGGAAAAAGGAGGATTGCTAGTAGTCTTACGTGCGGAATACACGCCACGTGTGGACTATACACATCGGGTGAGGAATAAGGGGAAATATTTTTGAAAGCGGCAGCTTTATAAAGCCAATCAACGTCAGCACGAAATGTGTAGGTCGGTCAATCCGTAACCTCTAAACAATCGAAAAAAAAAAACAACAAAACACTGCAGATGGTGTCGAGGATTGAACCCCGGTCACCGGCGTAGAAGCCGAGTGCGCTGCTGACCGAGCTACGAACTCAGCACGCAGAAACGGGAAGAGCAGGGGCAGGTGGTGTGAGAAAGCGCGAGGAGCGGAGAGGGCTGGAAAGGGCAAAGAGAAGGAGCGGAAAGAGGTTGCGTAGAAAGAGCGTGTGCAACAAAGAGTGGAAAGGGCAGGAAAGCGTGCGTCCCCTCTTAGAGCCCCAGAAAACTCAACGTAAACGGTTTATATCCGGATGGTGGTAAAGGGAAGCGCGCGCAGCGCCACAAAGACACGTTTGTGTGACATATTGTTTTATACAAAACTCTGCCCTAGGCACCACCCGAACTAAGAGCACTGCCCACCCTATAAGGTTACCGCAGATAAACACGTTTGGCAAAATGACCAAGCATGCAACCAATTTTTATTTTTTTTTTTTTTTACCAGACGGATATGGCACAGCCCGTAAAATATTGTGATGCTTTTAGCGAGAGAAAATGGCTGCAAAGAGAACAGCTAAAAGCGCGTTAACCTTTTATTTGTGGAATCTCTCTCAAAGCCGCCAAAACGCCCGAGCACTCACCAGCGACCCAGCTCCGCTCGAGGAGCCCCTCCTTTTGTTCAGACACAATGGAGATGGCCGTCAAGCCGACGGCCATGATGTACGTGATGCTGATGATGATGCCCGGTGCCATGAACTCGGTGAAACTTGGCTTGCCGACGCCGTAGATGGGAGCCTTGATCTGTGCAAATGAGTTCAAGGAAGACAGGCGTCAATGTTTGCGGCTACCATTAAAGTTCGTACTTATGTCAGTGCTCGCTACTAACTGCCATAGACCTCATATAGTATATCTAGAGGGGAGGAGATTCCGCCATCGCTCATTGCATTTTGGTTGCCTCAGGACGGCGGGACTTAGGCAGGCGTCTGTGGTCCCGGTGGGCCCAGATCACTCCTCAGATTGCTGGCAAGACCTTGATGAGCACAAGGAACCTACCAAATATCACCTGCAAGGTCAGTACCCTGCCTTTTTTAAATTTATTTTAAATTTTAAGGAAACACTGGCATCGTGTATTGTACAACCTGCACGCGTCTCGGCAATAGAAACACGCGTAACATTTACGTTGTCAGCTCTCTCGATTTGCCGCGTTCCGCCCCCCTCTTTATCCTCTTGCTGAGTACGTACCACCACGGGCAGCTGAGCGAGGGCCGGATTCTTGTGCATCCGCTTGAGGATGTCCTCCGAAAATGACGCGAAGGCCTCGAATATGGTCTTCTGCACCGTGTAGCCAATCTGCTGATCTGCGAAACGAAGAGGTTACGCCATCATAATTAGTAGATATACAAAGCTCACCAATGGAAGGACAGATATATGACAGGCAGCATGTGACGGACGTACTTCGAGTGACATACCTACTCTGTTCACCCCTGAGCCGACAGTGCGGTGCAAGCAACGCTCTCTTTGGACCAGTCGTACCTATATCTTTGGCCCTGTTATCACAGTCCCGCCCGTGTTCGGTGATGAAAGGGAGGCGGTTAGGGGCGAACTATAGAGCAGTCAGAACATCAACGAGTTTTCTAACCTTGCTCAGGCAGCTTATAGACCAACTCAACTCTGACGTCACGCCACGGCGGTGGCGCTGCTGTCGGCACTGGGCATGCGCAGGTGATTCGCCTAGGCCGAATCTGGTTTCTGCGCGCGCGCAGTGCCCTCGCCTGGTGGGCAAACGCGGGCTTGTTTATAAACAATGTGTTGGTCGATAGAGACATCAACGAATGTTAGCGCACCACCAGTTACTCAGTGCAAGGAGGGCCTACCCCAACAGCCGGTTTGATTTGCTTTTACAGCAAAGTGGTTTATGGTCATAGTTCCGTCGATTTCTCGTGTCCGTGACCAAAAACTCTACGCTTGCACCGCCGCACGCGCACGCCTTCCCCGAATAAAAGATTCGAAGTAAATAACCAAAAGAAATCGTTGACGAACGCGCGTGCAAGATGCCATTTGTTTTAGGCTTTTGCTTTAGAAAACAGTTACTGCTGCACACGCCGGCACGTGCGGCGCGTGGAACACCATTTCCTGCAGTCTCCTTGATGCTTGGGTAATTTAGCAGTAGCTTTATTCACTAGATTAGTTATCAATAGGCACCATTTTCAAGATCAGCAGACTCTTACCGCTCATTCACACTGGAATCGGATCCGCGTTCGCAAAGCGGTTGCGAACGCGGTTGTATAAAGATCCAGTACAATTGCACGCTCACTCGATGACATGAAGTGGGCGTGCAATGGACTTCTTCCAAAATCGACGCGCCCCATCGCGGCGAAATACCACGCAGTGCACTCTGGGAACTAGTTGGCCACTCAGTTTCGGTTTCGACTGAGCAGCTTCAACTCATGCTATCACGCCGCGACCGAACGCGCTGCTTGCGTTTTCGATTTTCTGACTTTTTACGAATGTGCACTTCACTCATTCTCGAGCGATACAAAACGAAGACCGGGGCACTTTCCTTGGTGCCTGAAACACCGGATCATGTGCGTGCGTATGCAAACGTAGTAAGACGTGGCTTAGTCACCTCACCCCACGAGTGCATCTTTGAGCTCAATGTCAGTAATCCCGCCTAGTACCAGTGAGCTACAACTGAAATTTGGTCACCTTGAGACCTACACGTATTTTGTTTGCCAAACGTACGCTTGTTGCTTCATTTGGCGAAAAGCAAGCGCGTCCTCACAGGAGTATCCAAGTTGAGCCCAGAGTTGGCGCATGACCTTTTAATAAAACGTAATAAATTCGACCTCACTACTGCACAAACGTTACTATGATGTCTTCCTCGTGTCATCACATATCTCACACTCAAATTTCATGCTGATAGAAGATTAAGTTTTCGCAAACGCCGAGATCGGCTAGCTGCGACGGAGGCCCTAACAAGCGTCCCCTACTCCTCGCTAAGCCTTTTTGGACGAGCTTTTACTGCCGCCCAAGATCTGTGCCTGAACGGTGTGTCTGAAATCATCTCGGCATACTCAGTCAGGTAGAAAGGAAAAAAATAACAAATATGGCCATTGGGAACCGTCAAATACGCTTTGAATAATTTCGTTCGTTTCGCGCACCGCATAGGGGTTCATGCCCGTCCGGCGCACTTCCGGCGAACGGTGCGACATTCTTCCCACAACTGCTCGACTTTTGCTTTCTTAAAACGGTTTGTACGTGCGAATGTGCCTATATGATTGCAGGATAACTTTATGCGCATACGCGATGTTGAATATTAGTGGAATGCAAGCGGGTGGGGACTTGACGTGCAATGCTGCGGGACAGTACAGATAAGAGATGAGAAGTGTGTTCAAATGGAGCTTTTCAATGGCGCCTCCGAGCTTTACCTCGCGTACTCAGGTGTATTAAGAAAAACAGTAATTGCAAAAAGTTATATTTCGTCTATGGACGCACGAAACAAACGAACTTCCTGATCAATCATCAACAACACTAATGTAAAGGCGCGAGCTCGATGTAGGTGTACGAGGGGCGTTCATAAAGTTCGTATTATTGGCACAAAAAATTAAAAAAAAAAAACGGAACAAAACAGGCATCAAAATGAGCGCGCGTCCCTCTAGTTTCCGCACTGTATAAACATCGCATCCTATAGTAGCTCGGAACGCCGCAAGAGAGTCGAAACAAAAATGGCACCGCCCGTCGGTGCAAAACACATGCAGTGATCCGTTTTGTTTTTTTTTCATTTAAAGGGAATCAATGCCAAGGATATTCATTCCAATCTGGGAGCGTTGTTCGGGGACAACGCCCCAGTTTATGACACTTTGGTTAAATGGCGCAGACGCTTCCAGTGTGGCCGAATAAGAGGAAAGCATTTCAAGGACGGCGACCAAGTGATTGCTGAAGTGGAGCGATTCCTGAACACTCAAAACGAGGAGTTCTATAACAATGGCCTCCGGCATGTGGTGCATTGCTGGAAAAAGTGGGTAACTTTTGGTGACGAACATGGAGAGAAAGTCTAGAAAGAAAATCAAACTCGAGTAGGAGAAACTCCTACTCGAGTTTGATTGCTGAATTTCTATTCCTTCGTTACAATAATACGAACTTTATGAACGCCCCTCGTACTTATTGATTGCTACAGCTTGTTGATTCGTACACAAGCAAGATCCCCGAGCTTCGCAGCGTCGAGATTCCCAGCACTGGCTCGTCCACATACCTCGAAACGCGAACAGAAAGGATCGAGTACAAAAATAAACAAGCATGTGTCAAGACAAGCTATACGTCTCGGGCTTGTTCTAAAGCTTCGATGTCTGGCCATTAAGGTTAGTTTAGAGACCAAAAATGACACGCTCGGGACCAGAAAACATGAGATAATGGCCATTTATAGTTCACGCTCTGTATATGATCTCTTGTCGACGTGTCGATCGAAACCGAAACCATGCCACTCTCCTCCCTGGCCAACTAGTTCCTAGAGTGCAACGCGCGCCGTGTTGCATGCAGGGGTTTATGGAAGTGGTCTATTGTACTGGATCTTTATACAACCGCGTTCACAACCGCTTTGCGAACGCGAATCCGCTTCCAGTGTGAATGAGCGGTTATGTTCGTCTCACCCTAGCATGGACTAACCGCGAAGGCTGTGCTAGCGCGAGCGGCCAGCCTTGACTGCCTTGACTATAGTAGGTTACAAGTCAAGAAGGTAGTGGAAAATGCCCCTCAAAGGGAATCATATATCCGTCCGCCACCTCCGCATCCAATAGCGTCCCACCATTTCCGTGACGTTGCGGCCAACTCGCGAGGAGGGTCTTGCCTTTCTGTGCATATTTGCTTTATCTTTCGACTTTGATTTAGCATTGTGGAAGCCACGAGAGGGAGATTAGAGTCTTCCCCCTCCGATGGAAACAAAGACGACTTTCGGGGATTAGCTTCCCCCTCCGATGGATACCAAGGCTGCTTTCAGGGGCTCGCTTCCCCCTCCGATGAATACAAAGGTCGCTTTTTTTTAAAAAGTGGGGGTCGAAGACAAGTTGGCACCACTCTGTGCCCATTATCTATCCGTTGAAGCGGAACAAGGAGCGTATCCAGTGAACTCTTCTTTCGACTGCGGAGGGATTTGAAACCGGCGCATCACGCTTGTGGGAGGAGCATCTCCTACCTTCTTAACTTGTAACCGACTATAGACGTTTGCAAGCATGGCGTCCCGGCTGGTGCCCCATCCGTGCAAGCACGTGCAGCATGCACGTGAAGATAGCTTTGGCAGGCCTGGAATTCCACGTGCTTGCTCACACGAGGAAGAGCATGGCGGCCGCCAGATGCCCTGTTTGCAATCGTCTATAAGGAGTATTCACTGTGCGCCATATTTGTGGGTAATGTCTATAGTAGGTTAAGTCAAGAAGGTAGCGGCAAATGCCCCTCAAAGGGAATCATATATCCCTCCGCCACCTCCGCATCCAATTGCGTCCCATCGTTTCCGTGACGTTGCGGCCAACGCGCGAGGAGGGTCGTGCCTTTCTGTACATATTTGCTTTATCTCTCTACTTTGACTTAGCATTGTGGAAGCCACGAGAGGGAGATTAAGTCTTCCCCCTTCCGATGGAAGCAAAGACGACTTGCGGGGATTAGCTTCCCCCTCCGATTGATACAAAGGCTGCTTTCAGGGGCTCGGTTCCTTCTCCGATGAATACAAATGTCGTTTTCTTAAAAAGTGGGGGTCGGAGATAAGTTGGCACCACTCTGTGGCCTTTATCTATCCGTTGAAGCGGAACAAGGAGCGTTTCCAGTGAACTCTTCTTTCGATTGCGGAGGGATTTGAAACCGGCGCACCACGCTTGTGGGAGGAGCTTCTCCTACCTTCTTAACTTGTAAACGACTATAGGCCCGTAGCTCTCAAGTTTGAGCAGCGCTCCAAGCGAGCTAAATAGAATATTTGGCTCGCGTTTTAAACGTGCCCGTCAACACGCTTCCCCACTACAGATTTTTATACTCCGTTTCATTCGAAGTGTCAGTGTAGCAGAGGCTACAAGAGCGAGCTCCGAGCTTGCAGTGTCCCTTCCAAGCACGCGCGCTCGTGCAGTGCGAGCATCGTTCGGGGGAACATGTTTTTGCAAGTAGCTTCAGCTTCGCTATCACGTGAAGTGAAACATACGGGCTCACGGAAGCTATGAAAGAACGCAATAAAGTAATGAAGCTGAATGGGACGCTGAGGCCACGAGCTGCATAATTCTTTTTTTTTTCATTTTAGTTTTTCTTTTTTTATACGTTTTGTTATCGCGCGTCTACAGATGCAAGCAGATGGTTGCATTCAAACGTGGCAAGTGCAAAATCGAACGTTACAGCGCCGCCTGGATAGTGCTGCCAGCATAACATGGTCGCGTCTTGCGGACGCGCTCGCGCCCCCTGCCCGAGAGCAACGGGTCTATAGAGCGCATGCTCTGAACGAGCCCAAATTAATAGGCTGCTAAGACCGGCAATCTTGGTGGTGTGGAATGCACGCTAAAAAAGAACTGTGGAAGCTCGCCGTCAGCACGCGCTCAGCAGTCACGCACACAGCTATGGCCGCCAGTGAATACTCCACGACCGGCTTGAATACTCCCTATAGAGCACTTGCTGCTCGAGCGCTCGTGCAGCCGCCGCGGCTTCATTCAAAGCGACTAGCTCGCGCTTTTAGCACGCGCGGCTAACAATAGTCCATACTAATGGCTAATTCGGGTGGTCATTTCCCGGCAAAATATTTTGCCATATCTCCGGCAAGGGCGTTCGCGTGGTCAAAGGCTGGCGAGTGCGCGCCGTTCGGGTGGCACTTCTCAGGCGTGTCCCGGCAATTTACCGGCACAATTTTTGCCCGAGCTTCTAGAGGTCGGGCAGCTTGTCTGCCAGACTGTATCTGGTATCGTCATATCCGAATCGGGAAAGGGAACCCAACTAAACAATGCTCGCCGATAGCGGGTTCGAGTAGAAAACGAAGCCATTGAGACAGACACCCCTCTGTGGTCTGAGAAAAGGCAACAAAAACAACGGAGATAAAGATAAAATATCTTCAAGAAAGCTTGCGCAAGATGACTTCGCTATGGGACACACCGTTTTATTGCACCGCTGTAAAAAAAAAAAATGCATTTATAGTGCTGCAGCTCGACACTTGAACGCGCATTACTATTTCAAAGGGCTGAGCCAAATAAAAATGCTGAGGATTCCAGAAAAAAAGTAATAACAAGAAAATAGAATATAAACAGCGACGCTGGTGAGCCTTCTGGGATTCTGGTAAGATGGAGATAGTTCTTCGGGAATCCAAACAAAATATTAAAATTTGTTTACCCACATCTCACAGTCCAAATATATGTTGCTGATTCCTACAGCGTGCCTATTGTATCATAAAATAATCGAGGAAGAGGTTTTTGTTCGGGTGGAGAGGGTCACGTGGTACGCCGCTGGCGCGCTTTTGGTTGCCAGTGCCGCCGGCGTGGGCTTGCCGGCGATTGACCACCCGAATTCGCCATTATGGCGAATTCGGGTGGTATAGGTAGATATGTATAAGTATAGGTAGATTATAAAGGTTTCTCAAAGATTTGCCGCTGTGCGATCCGCGTCGGCCATGTCTACGCTCGCACCGCCCTCTCTTTGTCGTCGTTCCAAGCGCTTGCGTGCCTAGTTTCCTTTCCTTCCGCTCTCCCAGGATGGCCGTCCCGTCGCGCGTGTCTAGTTTCTTCCGGCTCTTCGGGGAGAGTCTGTGTCGTGTGTAAACAGCTTTGCTGGTCCTTTACCTTCACAGAGCGGAATGGCTCATGATATTTTAGTTAAAAATATGAAAGAAAAACCGGCAGTGGCTTGTTCATTCTAACTGTGTCGCGCTCTGTATGTAGAACTTCCGCTCGATGTTTTGTTAATGAAAGGCAGCGTTGATGGTGGCAAGCTCGCACTGGAGGTTAGGTCCTTGATGTTTGGCCGCGCAGCTGCAATCCACCTCTTTCGAAATCATGGTTCCAGAGTTTCTGGTATGAAAACACATGTTCGCGTTCCATGGATTCACGAGCGGCCATGGCATGCTTTCAAGCGAGATCTCGTGAGAGCGCTCGTGGTGTGGACGCGCTTTCTCTACCAAAAACTCTTGAACCGGTGATTTCGTAAAGAGGTGGATTCCTCAGGCAGACTAAAGGCCTGTTCACACATGCAGCGGAGCGCTACAAGAAGAGCGCTGACCTCGCGCTAAGCGCGTGCTGACGGGAGCGTTCACCAGCTTTGTACTGCACCGTCAAAACTGTTGCTCATGGAAGCCAATAAGTAGTTGACGACACGTGAGCAGTGCTACATTAGCGCTTCGCTGCATGGACTCGGCACTTCTCTCGGATGAGTCTATGATAACATTTTGATGTGTAAACTCTCTCGAGTCTCAGCTCCAGAGGAAAACCACGAGACAGTCTAATTCCTCCACGGAACAATATACATATAGTTAACCCACATATGAAACAAATAAGTGAAAAATGAAGGAAGTGAAAGTATAAGTTCCCTGGGCTGGGTAGACGCTTTTGCACACGCGCCGGATTGCAGCCGCCATTGCTGACCTTCTATTTTCTTACCGAGACACCAAGCCACTGAAGCGGGCTTTGACAAGCCTCCACGAAGGCCAAGGCTGGGGAGAAGGACACAGTAGAATCGAAAATGGCAATAACCTGTTCTGCTGTGGTAATGATGGAGCGAAGTGATCAAAATAAGAGGAGACTACAACTGAAAGTCGGTTATGGTGGGGCCCATGCACAGCTGCTGCAAAGCGTCGACACACACAAAAAAACAAGAACAAAATACACTGTATTACCGAGAATCATATGCGAGTTTGTACACTCAGGTTAGAGTGTTGCTGCTAAACTACGCTGCTAAGTAACAAAGTGGTTTCCACAGTGCCCCAGCCCTATACTGCTGCGAGAACACGTGGCTTCTTACACCTTAATTGCCAGCTCTTTCGTGAGAGAAAAAAAAAAAAAAAAAAAAAAAACGCCGAACGGTATGCGCACGCGCAAGTACAGACAGAAGCAGAGCCATGCGAGCCTAGCAGAGCAGACTGCCTTTGTTTGTAGCAGAACTCGCGCACACAGGGCACTTGAAAGTGCGGCGAATTCTCGAAGCACTTGAAAACGTCGCACAAAAAAGTTGATTGCGCGACTCCACCACTTTCCTCGGTACATTCTGGTACCTGTAGTTCTCCCCGGTTTTCCGGCCGCGTCAGTGCACGTCGTATGCCCGATGTTTGGAAAATTTCTGGTGTTTACGCACGCTTTTCAATAGGTAACTTTACCTGTTGTGTGCCAGGGTGCTACGATAACTCCAGGCAAAAAGGCATCGGATTTTTTACTGCCCGAAAGAAAGCAGCCTCCGAGGAGAGGGGCCAAGGAAGGTGAACAGAGCCGGACCGAGCGGCAGGTAAGAACGCCTTTTGTTATTTGTTTCACGATTTGCTTTATGGCAGAGTTGGACGTAGTTCAACTACTCTACTCAAACTACTGTAGTTTAACTACTTTTCCGAGTAACTTGGTAACTTTCAATTACAACTTTATTTGGGTAATTAGTAGTTTAATTTAACTACATTTTTCAGGTAACTTCTACTCAAATTACTAACTACTTTCGAAATCGCCGGCAGATGAAGTGGCCTTCCCGAACAAGGGGCCCCCTCGCAGCCGTAGAAAATGCATCACAGGCGTCCTTGGGCCAAGGTGGCGATGAGCAGCCAAAACATAACACCGACGCGCACAAACGCAGGAAGAGAAGCTTAACAAGCCTTGGTCGGGTATTGACCTAATCCGGTAATGCACGCAGGCGCCGCGCCTTCAGCTGCAACCGTGCAAGCAAAGACGGGGGCACTCCGAAGGTTGTTGTTGTTTTCATGTTGCCTTCCCTTTGTGAGTTCTGACTCAAGCGGTTTGAGGGTTCTACGGGAGGCGCCACTGGCATGACCTCGCAGCTGGGCGCCTGTTCCCATCGTCGCCTCGTCGTCAGCGAATACTCGCTTGCACAGCCGGACTCCATCGCACAAAAACGCAGACACGAATAATCCGTTCATGGGGGCACATTCCCGCTTCCAGCTGCAACTGTACGAGCGTCAATGCTTGTTCATGGAATCCTTCGAGCCCTTCCGACCTTCCACGACAGGGAGACCTCCTCTTTGTTGAAAACGATTTACTTGTCAGACGTGTCAGGCGCATCAGAATACCGTAGTCGCCGGCGAGGGTTGCGAGTCACCCTTGGGAGTTCCTTTTATCGGACCCGGCGTCAGCGGCGAAGTATACTTCGTTTCATCTTCTGTTAAAAAAAAAAAAAAAAAAACTTTTTCTTTTTTTTTGGTAGCGTAGCACTAGCACTGCGACGAGACGCGCAGTCGTCCGGATGATCTCATCGTCGTGGCGTGAGACTTGAACCCTTGACGGTCAGGTGCACTCGCTCAGCGTACTCTCCGAACGTCGTGGGAATAAAGAGGGGCCAGTCATAACAATCTCAACTTGCCGAAGAAAAAGACAAGAGGAGGAGAGTTTGTTATACAACCCCCCGAACGAGGCAAACCTCACATGTTTCGTCATGGGCACCTAAGATGCCAACACTCGCTTACCCGACCCTGCACAGCCTGTTTCTCAAACTCAACGCTGCCGTTCCATCCAGCGCGTCGGTGGAACATCCTTTTAGCTTAGCTGGGGACGTCGTTAGGAGGAAAAGGCAGAAACTCTCCTATCAATAACTTTGAAAGTAAATTGCTTCTGCGAGCGAATAAATTATTTTGGTGAAAACGCAAGTCATAAAATGATTGCATTATTTCAGGCTCGCAGGGTTTTTCACCAATCAAAACTGCTGTTCATTTTTCTACCACAAAAATATAAAAAAGTAACTTCGAAAGTAACTTCAAAGTAACTCGCTACTTTTTTAAAGTAGTTAGTAGTTTACTCAATTATTATTACAAATGTGTAATTTCTACTCTACTCCAACTACTTTTGGCGTCGATACTCAGTAACTTAACTTAATTACCTTTTTTGAGTAATTTGTACATGTCTGCTTTATGGTATATATCCATCCCACTGCTCGTTAGCTAAGAGACATAGTAGGATGTGTATTATCCCCGAGCACTCGGTCCGTAGCGGTCTATCTCAATCGGGACCTTCGCGCTGCTTTGCGGCGGCCGCTTTTAATACAGATGTTTGCTCCATATATTTTGGCGTTTATAACTGTTATTGGGATGGCATGTTTCAAGCACAACTAAGCTTCAAAAGATCAGGACAGTCACTAAAAAAAGCCATTATTACCGATATGCATCGCTTGAAATGGAACCAACTTTTTCGAAAGCAGTCTTTACTTTTTTTTTTTTTTAACAAAACGTGAAAACACCGCATAAAGCAATTTAGAAGTGCCACACTTACCGCCGAAAAGGAAGAAGAGCCTAACCGACCTTGTGGTGGTCTCTTATGCTACAACTTGATTTTTGCTGGCATTAATGATCCGTTCTGCATTAACACCGATCGAGACCGCAGAAAAAAGCTTCTACCGTCGAGCGACTGCTGGGAGTTTGCGCAAACAAAATATATTTTATAGAAATTGTACACGAAAACTCATCTTGACCCAACGTTTTGAGGTATCTGGCATGGTTGCTTCTCCCCGCAGTTCACCTGTAGCCCGTCTCGCAGGCTGTATGCCAGAATGAAACGACTTTAAGAAAGCTATCGCTCCCCGAGAAACTATTTAGCTATTCTTACTCCATTATTGATAAAGCGTAATGTACAAGCCAAAGTACTACGAAACACCGTTTTACATAGGCACACTCGATGCTGCTCCGCGGTGCTACCCCGATTCAATGGTCCCTCAAGTTTTTGTGTTTTTTTGCCATTGAACTAGATCTTAACTTGTTTCCAAAAAAATTTACTTCGACGACTTCAAACTTCAAAGTAGCATGGCGGCGGCACCACTTCCGGAATGCACGCGCCTGCGCAGTTCGCTTGGTGAGATCGATCTATGATGAACCAATCTACTCTTTCCACAGAGAAGCAGTCCCTAATGTCACTAAAATAGTCCAGCGGTGCGTGCATGCCACCCAAGCGAAAAAAGCACTCGACAAATGAGCCAACATTTAGTATGGCAGCTGTCTGAATGGCTTTTGTTCAATAGTGGATATTAGCGCAGGAATGTTTCGGTGGCACCCTCTTATGGCCAGCCTCCGCAGACGCTTCACCTCACGCCAGTATGGGTTCTGCGCACGCGCACTGCCTACACACTCGGGCTATTCGTAAAAAGCTGGTTGGGCCAGGTTTCTCCCCATATTTTGCCTTCGCTGGCCAATACGATGTTGATTTTGAAAATGCACGACGCCCCAGATCACTCTGTTTGGCCATAGCCTCCCCTATACTCACAAAGCCCGGCGGTTCGATGACGGAGCCGTAGAGTACCCGGTCACAGATTTGGAGCGCGAGAATCTTGTAGCACAGAGCATTTGTTGGGGAGTTTGGTATTCAGCGCGCAGCTTTTGCAGCGGCGAGGACCCGAAACATGGTTTCCAAACCCGACGAGAAACGAAGGGGTAGCCCGATGAAGGCGAGAAGCACGAACGGACATTCCATCGCTCGGGACACGTGTGTTTCGGCGTCTTGCCGCAGCGGAGCGCCCGTTACATGACTCTTGTCTGCCACTCTATCTTTTCACTTTCGGCGCTACGCAACAGAAGGCCATAAACCCTGCAACCAAAAACCCTGCTGTGCGGCCGACAAGGTGCCGAGAACTGCAATACACTAATCCAGCTCCTTCACCAAGGCGTAGAGGGGAGATCGGAGCGACGAGTTGGAGCCATTTTATGGCGGCCGCATCACGTGATCCTAAAATGGCAGCTCCCATGCTAGGAAAAATGTCTTCTACGAATCCGAGCGCAGCACCCCGAGGGCGTCACTCACTCGTCATATCCAGGTAAACGTTGATGCTGCTGTCGTCGATGGTCTTGTTGTCGGCGTCCACGCCCAGCAGGAAGCGGTACTGCAGCGCCGTCGAGAAGTTGGCGCCGATGGCGATGACGCCCCAGGTCTGGCCGCTCCGCACGGCCTCGACGGCAGACTCGAGGTCCGGGAAGTGGATCTGGCTCAGCGTGGTGTTGTTCAGCCGGCGCAGGAAGGGCACGCTGAGGATCGGGTGCGAGTCCAGGTTCACGACGCCGATCTGCAGTTCGAACGGGTCGGAGCCGATGCACAGGCAGAACAGGATCACTTGGATCGAGGGTACCAGGAAGGTGAACAGGAGCACCCTGCGGGGAACGGCCGGTGGTCAGGAAGCGGGGCAGGGCAGTGTGTCCCAACTCTGGGTCACGGACCCCAAGGGGGTTCGCGACAGACTTATACGTTAGTTGCACGGGCAACCTTAACCGAAGTGGTCCTCCTGTGGGGCGCTTGCCCCCCAGCTGTCAAAGTAAGGGGGCAAGGCAACACGGGCAATACAAGCTTAACTGAAGTTGACTGTAATCAACCAGTTAAATGTTACGAAAGCAAGTGTGTAATTTTTTAAGCATCAAACTAAACTTGATTATAAAATTATTTTGTAATTCCAAGACTCTGTGATCGAGCGTGTCAATGTCTATACATTTTTAGCAGTTATTTTTGAAGATTATCTAAGCTGGGCACATCATATAAACAAAATTCGTGTGAGTATCTCTAGATCTCTTGATATTTTTTTACAAAATTAGATTGCTGGTTCCAAGCTGGTTAAAACGTACGTTGTACTATACCTTGGTGCACTCTCATTTCAATTACTGTTGTTTCTGTTGCAAAAGAAAAAAAATCAGTACGCCCTATAGAAAACTTTTAGCGTACTGATCACGCACACAGTTCTTTTTATTTAACAATCTTCTCATCATTTGTAATATATTCCTCCTTAAAGGGGCCATGAAACAAATTTTGGGCTGGGATAAATGATTTTAAATTGGGACTTTACTAATCGCATATCATTTAGTTGGCCAAAAGAAAGAGGGTAGAAAGTCAAAAGCCAGCTTTTCGGTACGAACATTTGAAAATATAGCTGACTATTTTGTACCTTCTTTCCTTCGAAAGCTCTCCGCCTTTTCACTATGATACATCCGCGGTTCCAAAAGCGCGTCAGCGGTGCCAATCTGACGTCAGCCGAGCCCAGCTCACGCATTGGACACGAGAACTGCGTCACTTAGGCGTATGCGCTCGTCAACAATCAATCCGTTGACGAATATTCGGATTCGCGTTCGTGGCCAATGAGTGCCCTGACGGAACTTATCGTCACTGGGGAATGACAACTTCTATGGTGTGCATAAAAAGCACGATGGAAGCTAGGAGTCATCGCACCGGTGCCGAAAAATTTTACGACGACGTGATTTCACAATTCGCATTTGAGTTGAGGATTAAAGCTAAGGAGGAAGAAGTAGGAAAATCGTTTCATGACCCCTTTAAACTTTCAATTCACACCCACACACACATTTATATACATATATATATACATATATACACACACTGCCTGTGCGCGGAGCCCAAAATCGCGGTCTTTTGTTGGCGCGTGGCGACGGCGCGCATGCGCAGAGGGGAGCAACACAACTCTAATAAGGGCCAAACACATGCGCGTCCAAACTGTCCGATTTCGCGTGCGAACCGCCGGAACGACCTTCGAGGGCGAGGGTTTTCGTCGCACCGGAGGCTACGAAAACCCTCGCCCTCGAAGGTCGTTCCGACGGTTCGCATGCGGAATCGGACAGTTTGGACGCGCATGTGTTTGGCCCTTAACGCAATCGCACGGCGCTTGCGTTTGCTTTTATATGCAATACTAAAACTCTCTAGATAGTAAAGGCTGATCCACACATCTGCGTTGGTTGCGTTCGCATGCAACCGAAATGACTGTAACGAAAATGTCAACTGGACAAATGTTCGCCGTACACAGCATGGCAAGCGATACAAGGGGCAGCTTCGCGAAGCAATCCACGAGTCACGGTTGTTGGTGTGTTTTGGTCGTTACGGTCGTCTCGGTTGCATGCGAACGCAACCGTTGCAAATATGCGAACCAGACTCAAGGCACAATCGGCTGCAGCACTACATTGGGACCGTGGAGAGTGTACTTTAGATTCAGAAATGACATTTCGTGAGCCATGATCGCGAGCAGTTCCTCCGTGCCCGCTGAGCAGGAGAACCGGGGGACCTACTACAAGAGCTCTTCCCGTTTCCGCCGCCAGAGGGCGAGCAACGAGCTGGAGATGTAAAGCCCCTCTATGCAGACGTAAATAGTCGTTTTAGAAAAAAAAAAAAAAAAAGGAAGCGTTGCGCATTGTTCCTACGCCGCGCGAAGTAGTTCTTACAAGATTAGGTTGTTGGAGGAAGAGATGATCATTTTGGCGTTTGAAATGTGTACGTCTTATAAGATAACAAATACTTATCTAAAATGCAGCTATATTTATCTTAGTTCTCTACATAAAGGGGTAAATTATTAATGCTTCGCGAGGCTTCTTTTTTTCTACGGTTCTTGAGGTGAAAACGAGTATAGTGGTTGGGGAATCTCATGCCCGTGTCCTATTTTCTCCAACATATGCCCCGATAAATCCTGGTTTTTCATTCGACATTAAAAATGGATATCGAAAAACACCGAATCTTCGAGAAGGAAGAACAAATCGAAAATGCACACCTGATCTTGAAGAAAAACAAACCCCGCAAACACGGAACCCTACCTATAGACCATTCCATTTAGCGCTCTCTGGGCGGCACCATTTTGTTCGACCGCAGCGCCCTCTCCATACATCCGGGAAATTCAGCGGGTTCGGCGGGGTAAAACGAGAGAGAGGGCACGCGCCCGACTCCGCTAGCAGACGACAAACCGGGAGGTTGCCCTTCTCCATCTTTGAGCTGTATCGGCGGGCTGTACCGAACAACGAACTCTCGCTCCTGGCTGCCGTTGTGAAGTGGTTCGCGTTCTTAGAATAGTTATGTCTACTCCAAAATCATCCCATAGCTCTCTGTTGTTCTATTTCTGTAAATGATCAACTAGCATATTTTTTTCCATTACTTAAATAGCAGTTGACTCAGCCGGCAGTACTACCCTCAACTACTGCGTGTATTGCGGCAGGAGAGCACGTTTTTATTTATTATTACAGACTTCCACTCATGGTCGCTAAAGGCCTATACCAGTACGAACTTTGTATAGTAAAAAAGGTACAGCAACCGGATTTACTTTTCGCCGGAGTGACCGGCCAATCTGACACAGTTTCCCCTATTTTTGTTTTATTTGCACGCAGGTAACAGCGCAATTGGACCCTGTGAGTCTTTTTATCTAGCATAGTATTACACGATAACTGGCATACCAAAATCTGCGCATCTGCGCTTGAAATTCCAAAATGACGCGATATTAAACAGAGTTTGCACGCCAGCCGGATGCTAGGTACACAGCCCACTCGGCGGAGACGACATGCGGGGTGAGAGGGGGAGGGCATTTTTTTCTCTCTATTACCCTCTCTGCTATGACCCTAATGGAACGGTCTATATAAATAATCTTAACTTTGGCAACATGCCACATTTTTTTTTAATGACATCTCTGCTTTTTTTAGGCGGCTCACAACTCTCCAGGCTTCCCCTTTCTGTCTCAAGGACCTCAAAACACTACTCCTACGGCCAGTTTACGGCCTGTGTGGCGTACGACCCCAGGTGGTGTTGGGATTCAGTCCTCTTCTCGCGAGACATTAATTGTGCCACGTGTATGATGAGACAGCAGGCAGTTGGTCATCCCAAATGGACATCGGGCGTCGCCGCTGTAAACGAAAAGATTTGCCAGGGCAGTACGACTGCTAGCATGGGATCTTTAACGTGCATCGCGAAATAGTGATACACGACCGCATGTCGGTACGATGCTCATTTCGGTCAAAACTGGGAGGACTGGGGACTTAGACCAGGAACCCTAGGTTCTGCAGCGCGAGCATTCTCTTTACGCGTGCCAAGCCGCGGTGCGCTAACACGTACTATTCCCTAAAAAAGTTGTGCAAACATACGAAGAAGCAAAAACGCCCGTCGGCGACTCACGGTAGATTCCGGTGTAGCCTGGTCAGGGACTTGCAGACGAGCGCCCACGTCCTGAACCAGGCGTCCAAGAAAGGCTCGCGCCTGCGCACCGCATGCTCTAAACTCAGTTCCTGGGCGTTGTTGTGCAGCAACTCGACACTGTTGTTGCGGACCAGATGCGTCATGGAGTTGGCCGTGAGCGTCTCCTTGCTGGCGGCCAGACCAGAAGCCTCGAAGACCTTGCCGTCGCTGACCGGCACCTCAGCGGCGCTGACCTTGGGCACACCGTTCGGAGTCCCGGCGCTGCTGTTGTTCGACTGGTTGTCCGCCATGCACAACTTGAGGAAGACCTCTTCGAGCGTGAGCATGCCGTGCTGGTGCATCAGCGTGTCCGGAGAGGCTTGAGCGAGCATCCTACCCTGGCGCATGAGCCCGACCAGGTTCGCCAGGCGGGCCTCCTCTATGTAATGCGTTGTGATGATGACGCTGATGGCTTCGCGGTGCGTCAGCGTGATCAGGTAGTGCCAGATGCTCTGTCGCAGCAACGGGTCCACGCCGACCGTGGGCTCGTCCAGGATCAGGAGAGGGGGCCGGTGGACCAGCGCCGCGGCCAGGGACACCCGGCGCTTCTGTCCGCCGCTGAGGTTCTTCACCAGGCGGCCCTTCTCCGGGAGGCCGAGGAAGCGGATCAGGAAAGTGGTGCGCTCGCGAAGCACGTGCGCCTCGATTCGGAACAGGCGGCCGAAGTACGTGAGCGTCTCGTGGATCGAGAACTCCGGGTAGAGGGTCAGCTCCTGGGGCATGTAGCCCACGCCGGGGCCCGGGATGTAGCCTCCGGCCTGGCCCGGGCGCCGGCCGAACACGTACACACTGCCCTGGCGGGGCTTGAGGCGGCCCACGATGCAGCGCAGGAGAGTCGTCTTGCCACAGCCGCTGGGTCCCAGAAGCCCGTAGCTGGGAAAATAAAACACTCGAGTAAGAAAATAAAGCAATTATTGCGTCCAGATATAATGTAATTATGCGCCATTATGCAACGTTATTCGGGGTTTTAGTGGACCCTATAAAAGTTTCCTCACAACTCAGCTGAGAGCAAATTCTGCTAAATGGTAGCAGACTCTTTGAAAACAAACCTACATGCTCCAACCCCAATCAAACTAGTGGGCTTGTGCGGTTGTACGTAAGCTCATATTTGCGTTTGAATAATCTCTGAAATTTGGAGTCAACAAGTTTAGAAGGCGAACACGTTTGTTTGCACGTTATTAAAAGAATCAACACGAGGATTGACAAGACGACATATAAGCGGAGATAGAGCCCGAGGGTCCTCAACCGGAGGCGCAGTAAGAACAGGCCTGAGGTAAAGATTGAAGCTCGGAGAAAGGCGACAGGGTCACAATCTAAGAATCAACACTTAGCACTTCCGAACATGAAAAATACGTAGCTCTAAAAATGGCGGGTAAGTTTAAGAGATGAACTCGTTGGTGGAATTACACGTTACTAAACAATATGCCATCTTGTGCGCCCCTCTGTTTATTCTTTCCGTAAAGTGCAATTTGTGCATGCAATTGGAAATTTTTGTTTCAACCAAACTTCTTCGGCATTCAAAAGGGACCACGTGGTGCGACGTTTTTGTACCTTTCTTTTAACCATTTTGCCCTCATTTTCGGTGTATCACGATGACGTTTATCTTTCCCGATGTATGCCTTACTTTTCCGCGACAGATGGCAGCAGTTGTAGCTGAAATAAAGTCCTCGCCAGATATTGTCCCTTCGAATTATCAACCGTTGCGCCTAATGCGACATGAAGCATCGTCAATCTCAGCGACGTTGAAATATAATTTGAATACTCCGCATCACAAGTTGGTGTCCCACTACCGTGAAGTCCATATTCTTCTGAAACGCTGGAAGCTAGGTGACGTCGTTGCAGAGTAATTTTAGTGAAAGCACTTGCAAGTAATTTTAACAAGTTAGAATTTGTCCAAAAAAAAAGCCCTTACAAGCTTCATTTACCGAAGTCAATGTTTAGGGAAGAGAACCAACACGTGGGAAAAAATAAGATGACACAAAAGCAAATCACCTTTTCAAGCGAAGCGTTTATACTCACAATGACGGCATTATATGGTGTGATTCGGGGGACAGTTCAACGATATAAACTGAAGGTCAGGAATGCTCGAGAATTAAGCCCAATACTTTAAAATGATTACCTGACAGTCAAACAGAACGAAAGCCTGTAGCCTGATCAGAAATTACTCAAAAGGCACGTGCATTCGGTAAAGCTTCGGTAAAGCCGTCTCCGTGTTGCTCAGCAGACTTAACACACTAATTGTTACGCAGATTATTTATCGACTGAAGCAGTTAGAGTAAACATGGCACACTCACATCTTTCCTTCGGGCAGGCTCAGGTCGATGCCCCGCAGCGTCTCCACGGCGTTGTTGCCCCTCCCGTACGAGATGCGAAGCCCGCGGACGTCCACGGCCAGCCGAGGTCTTCCTCCGGTCGCCTTGCCCGTCGCAGACGACGCCAGGACCGCAGGGGGCGCCATGGACGTCGGCACCTGGACGGCCGTCGTCGCGTCCACGGGACCCTTCCCGTTGGCCTCGCACTGCGCCAAGAAACCGCCAGCGGTGAGCGCGACCGACCGAGCGGCCCGGATCTCAGACAGGAGGTCCGCGACGCGGCCATCTGGAGCATGTCGCTGAGCAGGCGTCGAGGCGGCCAGTGGACGTCTACCCTGCAGCACCACGGGCTCGGCGTGGTGGTAGCCACGCTGCAGCCGACCTCCTCGGTGCATGGTCGACTGGCGACCGGCGCAACCTGCCACTGAACTAATGACCCAGAAGCCCCGCCGTTGGAGACGGGGGCCCCTCTCGCGCGCGCCGTGAAAGAGCGGTGGCCTCTCGCAGTCCGTCGCGGAAGCGTACGGCGATGCCGCGTGGTCCGTTGCATTCCTCGCTCGCCGGCCGACCAGAAAGTGCGTGGCCCACCGCCCTGCTGGAACGACGTGCGTGCGATCGTCGTCCAGCAGCGAGTCGGTCGTTCTTTTGTTGGGGAGACGACGACGACTGGATGGACGCTCGATGCCCGGAGGGGACGGGGGGGGGGGGGGGGGGGGGGCTACCGGACCTGGCTCTCGCAAGTTTGGGGGGAGGCTTCGCTGCGTCCATTTCTATGGGGTGGATACCGTCGAGGTGACATGGTACTTAGCTTGCGCCTTTGCCGTTTGGATGACCAGAGGGGGGGGGGGGGGGGTGTTGCGCCTGTGATTTCTGGAGTGTGACATGCGGCGTGAGTAAATCGTACCGGTAACTCCGACAATAGAGCAATTTAGTAGATTTTCCGATACCTCCGATAACGGCACGATGCACGCAAAAAGGTGGCGGCCGAGTATCGGGTATCACTGTCATAGGACCGATCCACTAAAACTCTCTAATGATATCCGAAACCCCGCTGACGCCTTTGCGCATGCATCGAACAGTTATCAGGTATTGTTATCGAAAGTTGGGGAAGGATCTGTTAAAACGCCCAAATAAATGGACGGCAATTCATTTTGTATAGCACATTAATAGCACCCTAGCATGTGGAATTGGTGCGCAAAGTCAGGTGGCCTTTAAACATTTGATACAAGCAGGACTTGACTTGAACAGCAACATTTGATACAAGCAGGACTTGAAAGCAAGCGAAACTAAGCGAACCCGGGAAACGTACATAACCCCCCTTTCTGGCTGTTGAAGCATTCTTAGTGTGCGCTAAAACTAAACGTTGTGATAATGACCGGTGTTCACATTCCAATTTACTAGGAGTAAGAAATACAAAATGTCCCCCCCCCCCCCCCAAAAAAAAAAAAAAAAAAAATCACAGGATTTTTTTTTTTTTTTAGTAAGACATAAATTACGCTTTGCCGAACGCTCATTTTTCGCTCAAATATAGTGCTCTAGCGCGCCGAACCACTCACCAGATGACGCAGTTTCAGAACTGATCGTTATCTTAATAAAATGGTATGTTATCTTCTGAAATTTCCAGTGGAAAAATGACGGCTGTCGGAGCCCTAAAATGCATGGAGCTGAGTGGCACCGAACGTATCGCTGGAGGTTCGGACCTCTACCGCTACATGTGGGCAGAGGCTGAGTTGCAGTAAAAAAAAGCCCCGCAATTTTTGTTTGGGGTGAAACGCTGTATTTACGATTAAATACAGACAGGACAGTTGATTTTGTTTTATAAACTACCTTTAGTTCCTTTATCTGGTAACGTTTGCAATGCTGCCGTTACTAATGACCAACGGGATCATGACCGAGTTTCTTAACAATCTTTAGCGAATAAGGGTAACTGTGCTGCGTGTATGTTTAGACAGCCGGAAGTTAGTAGTCAGCCCCAACCGGTGTCTCAGCCGTGATGAGAAATTTTCCAGTGCAGTGCCACTGCTAGCCTGGGAGCTTTAAAATGCACGCCGTAGTAGAACGACCGCACGCCGGTATATACGATGCTCATCCAGGTCGAATTGGGTCCGAACCCGGGATTCCCGGGTTCTGCAGCGCGAAATTGGGCTACTGATCCCCCTGAATCAGAGTAAAGTGGTTTTATTAAAGGCAGTATTTTTTTTTTATTTCCCGTCGAGTAGGTGCGTGCCAACCGTGTGAGATAGCTGACGCGACTCTCAGCGATTATTGGAGAATGAGTCGAAAGAAAAAGAAATGTCGGGCACGTACGTTTTGATAAAACTGTCCAGTCTCGATGAGAAACGGAAGTCCTTCGATAAAATATAAACTTCCGCGTCTCTGACAACAGCCGCCAAACTACGTTGCGCGAATTGCGAGGCACGCGCCAGGAGCGAATGGTTTCTTGATAGCTCTATATACTCGTTTCCATCTCAAAAATCATAGTAAAAAAAAAAAAAAAAAAAAAATATCCGGCTGTTTGGGGAGCATTACTATAATTTTCCACTTTATGTAGAGAGGGGTATTTTAGTTTAGATGTGTTCTCTTAACAAAACGTACATACACGCTTCAAAAGCCAAACACATTTCGCTTCTTCCTCAGACGACCAAATCTTCTAAGAGCTATTTCGAGCGGCGTATGAACAATGCTCAAAAAATCCTGTTTTTCTTGAAATGAAAACAACTATAAAGTCACTAAATAAACTAGGTGTCAAAGCAACGACACTTCCGCCATAGACGGATGGATATTAATAGCTGTACCGTTTATAACGGGCGGTAACTCGCGCCGCCTAGCCTAAAAACAAACAAAAAAAAAGAGAAAAAATAAAGACATTTTGGCGCTTATGAACATGATTGTTAGTTATATATGAAGTCGTACAAAACGCTTTTCCGTCTTCAAAAATGTTAAAACGGCCTGAGACAAAAAAAAAAAAAGAAAGAAAGGAATTGTTTGAATTTTCCGATTACAGTCTAGAGCTCAAAAGGGGCGGCGCCTACAAGATAATCAGGGGATGAAGCACCGACACAGTATGATTGTATTTAATTTCGTGCACCGTCACGGTTCTCGTCGTCTGTGCGATATCTAACGAGGAGCGACGATGACGAGCCTGAGGCGCGAACTCATTCAGTGACACGTTGATGCGGTCCACGTGCGTCAGATAGCTCAGCCAGCAACCACTAATCGCCGTGCGCCTAGATTAGAGTGGTTCATGGGCCGCGTTTGCAATACATCTGTGAAGAGGAGCCGCAAGCGTTGATCGAATGGATGGACGCTATACTTCGTTTCAGCTTCGGTCCGAGCGCGGCCGATGTTATGAACCGAAGGGCCAATCAAATAGCGCAAAAAAGCGCAACGTCATGGCGTGCTCTTTGTGCTTGATAGGACTAGCCGGCGTAGGAGCACGCACAGAGAGACGGCGAATAGCGGCTTGTCCTATCAACTGCAGGGAGCACGCCATGACGTTGTGCCTCTTTCGCTGTTTGATTGGCCCTTCGGCTCTAACATCGGCCGCGCTCGGACCGAAGCTGAAACGAAGTATAGTAGACAGCTTTTGTAGATCGTTCCGATGACTCCGATAACGATACTCCGCCGCTGCCTTTGCAAATTCGCCGTGTCGTTATCGGGGGTGTCGGAGGTATCGCTACTAAAGCTCTCTAATGGCTGTACCCTTCTCCGCCGGGTGTTACGCGGAGGCCCTCGAGGACGAGGTTTGGCGGGCACTGGTATCCAAGCAGTGAGAAGACGAGCGTCATGCCAGTGTTCGGCTGGCAGTCGGGATAGGTGCCAGCCAGATAACATATCGCGTTAAAACGATTTGTTGAGTGTGCAGGCGGGTACAGTTGGCCATCCGCGTCGGTTGCAATCACAGCAACCAAATCGGCAGCAATGACAATTCATCGCGTCAACCGTTTTTGTACGGCAATGTCACGTGCGACCAGAATGTAGACGATCTGGTTGAACCGCTCTGACAAAAGTACGCCTGAGAGTACGTCGTCTTCGGTGGACAGTGAGATACCAGAATAATGATTCTTAGTACGGGTAATATTGGTATGCAACAAGGATCTTGTTGGTGCTGCCACTCCACCCTTTGTACTTAGTAATTTCAACAGCACGCGATCACCGAGAAATATACGCAGCTTCTCGAGCTATCGATCAGCACGAGCCCAAATCGAGTTCCCACGCAGTGCTCGGGTCCAATCTATGAGCCGCATTCAAATATCGTCACTGGCGGTACTGAGATCGCCCAGTGACGATACTGCTTGCTAACTGAAAGTGTGAACGTGCAACCAAAGCACCGCGGAAGCCAGCGAGCTCGCATTGGAGGCAAAGCTTCTATACTCCGTTTCACCTTATGTTGTACCGCAGACAAGGCTAGAAGCGCGAGCTCATCATAGCGTTGGGAGCTACTCTTAACGCACGAGAGCTTGTGCCGCCGAGAGGTGCCCTAGAGCAAGGAGCTCGCGCTTGTAGCCTTTCCTGCGGTACATCATAAGGTGAAACGGAGTATAGTCTCAGCTGAAGGGTGCTTAGTGTAACCAGTCGATACACTAGACACCGCAGCGGCCAAAAACGTAGGTTTAAACGGCCAAAACAGTTCAGGAAGCTGGCCAAGAACTCAGATGAAGTTTTCTTCCATTGGAAGGTAAAGAATTATGTACCGGCGAAGCCGGGCGGTGGCTTGGGAGCTACGGGCTCGCAGGGACACATGAAGGCTCCCTAGCTGGGTCAGTCACCCGCCCACTTTCATCACCTGATCCCGCTCTCTGCGCGTAGGAAAGGGCGGGAGGGCAATCACGCGGCGGAGGATAAGCGTACGTCTGGTCCAACGAGCACGTAACTTCCAGAGCAGTTTCAGCCCAAGGGTGGCGGAGAAACCATGATGAGTTTCTCCCGAGACTAGAGCAGGACTGATATCTTTACAGTGGAAAAGAAAGTATCAGCTAGGGACAGGACAGCGTCTCAAATTCCCAGCTGACGATTTTTATTCAACCGACCTCGCCACAGAACTACCGAACATCCTGTTTTCAAGGTCGCGCGCACAATTCACACCCACATCACAAAAGAAAGTGAAACAACCTACAAAGCTCAAGCACCTTTCAATTTAGAAAAAAAAAAAGAAACAAACAAAAACCTTTTAGATTGTTTGAGGTCATACAAATAAGCACAATAAATATGCCATGCTTTTGAACCACGACACACACACACGGTGATGACACCTTTCGTTTAGACGAAAAGCTTCTGAACACTCATCTCAAAAAATCAAACTACAAAACAAAACAAAAAAGTGTGTGAACTGCGACATAGCTTTGCACGTCCCATAGTAATCTTTTTTTCTTTTCTTTTTTTAAGTCGGGCTGAATGTTTGTTTTTTCTTGTTAGTACTTTCTACTCTTATTTTTTTCCGAAAGATAAAGTTAGGTTGACCAGTTAAGGGGGCAACCTTGGCTGTGTGTCACGGCTCAAAATATTTTTTCCCCCTAGTTTGACTTTTGAGATAGCAGTTCTGAATCTCTTCGTCTAAGCCTAAGGTATCAGTGTACGCTGTTTTGTTTTTTGGTACGACCTCAAGCAGTCTAGAAGTTTTTTGTCTAAACCGAAAGGTGGTCGATCTTCGTAGGTTGTTTCACTTTCTGTACACTATTTATATTTTTGCGGGCTCAATATTTCGCGATTAAGGTAAAAGGCTGAAATTTTGGAATAATTCGCGGGTTCTAATTTTCGCGACGCGGCGGGATCTCAATATAGATTCCAACGTGTTTACATTTTACGGGAATTGTTCGCGGGACCCATTTTCCGCGAATCCTAGGAGATTCAAGAAATTCGCGAAAATTAAGTCGTTTACAGTAGCTTGTTTTTTGATGTGGGTGAGGGTTGTGTGCTCGACCTTGAAAAAGAGGATATTCGGTAGCTCACTGGCGGTTGTGGTTCTGTGTATAAGGAGGTTGAATACATTTATCAGCTGAGTTATAGAAGTTGTCTGCCTCTGTTGCTTTTTCTTCCACTTTTTTCTTTTGTCCCAGTCGCGGGTTAAGATCATTATGGTAAACTTCCACCAGCTCGCCTGCGCAATGGCTTTAATTTCAGAAAAAAGAAACCCATCGAATCAATCGCGCAGTCTTGATCCAGCGAACAAATGCCGTAGCCGTAAAAGACAATAAAAAGAGCGTCGAAGCGGGAACAAAGAAGACAAAACAATAGGGCACTAATGGCTAACAACTTATTCGTGCCGCAATTAGCTCCTTAGCAAAAAATTATGCATCCCAAGAAACGATGGAAACACACACGGTGACGGATGTTCGGTTTGTTTCATTCTACTTTCTCCGTGACAGTTGCCCACTCCCAGCACTTCTCCCGACATTGCCGTCACGATTTCAACATATCTGATCTTACACATATCGGTTTTTAGGGTGAAAATGTTTTTGGGGGCACCGTGTAGACAGGAAGTGTGTTTTCTTGTTGGAACAAGTTGCCAGTGCATAAACAAAAAAGACGACGAAAGAAGGAAAAAAAAAAAAAAGGAGAGGTGCCTCGTTCGAGTTCCAATCATTTTATACTAAGTAACCAGCAACACGACATTGTCGGTTGGCACTTCCTGGACAAGACTTACGTGGGTCGTTTCTCAAAACAAAGTGCCTCCAACGCCATTATTTTAATTGCAATTCAATCACAACAGCGATCACAAAAAAAAAAAAAAAAAAACTGCGAATAAATTGAGCGGCGTATTACCTACAGACGAAGGGTTATGGAATATAATTCTCGAACTCGAAACAGCTTCAGAATTAGAAGGAAGATTAGCAGAACAGGATATTATCAGTTACCTAACAAGGAGGACTAAGCGGACATTTTACATCACCTACTCCTTAGAAGTCAGGCCCGTTTTTATAGTTTCTTTCAACTTTCAACGAGCTAGGCCTATAGTCCGTGACTGTGATTGGCAAGTGAAGAGTTCAGGGGAAGCTCCTTCCACACCTTTCGACTTGAGAAGAGCGAAAGCTGGAGGAAGTCGTCGTATCATTTCCAGCGTTCGCTACTCTAAAGTGGAAGGATATATGAAGAGGTTCCCGAGCATTCTTACGACGATTAAAATAACCTATTTATACATCGTGTACGCCTTACGCTTTTTAGAAGCTAGGCCTATTTTTTTAAACATTTTCTTGAATTGTTTTACGATAAAATCTAACTTTATGAAGCATGTCTAACGTACCATAAATACAAAAAGAAAGAAAAAAAAAACAAGACAACGTGGCCCATTTTCGCCTAATTAATACACACGATTCATATCAGGAAGGAATATTGCTCAAACATTCTCGCGTGTAAAAAAAAAAAAAAAAAAAACAATTTTAATCAAAAACGCAGTTATTTTGCAGGTGAGTACCTTAGTCATATTAACCCGAAACCAACGCAGAAGACTAAAAAAGCTTAGAGCGGTAGAAGAAAAAAGAAAGGGACGTAATCTTGCCTACCTTGGGTACACTTCCAACGACGTTATTCCAGAGCGCCTTCGTGCACGGACGAACGGTAGGCTTATTCTTGGAGCACTCAAACTGCGGCTCAAAATTTGAATGAGCCGGGAAACGCAGGACGTTCGCCATGGCGGTGCTAAGTTTTCAACGGTTTTCTCCGCCGTCCGCGTGTCCGAAAGAAATCTCGCGCGACTTGCCACTGCGACCGACAGGCTACAGCAGGACACTGAAGACGGATCAAAATTCAAGAAAAACAAGAAATAAAGATACAAAAGGCGAAGGGAGAGGCGAGGCGAGGCCACGGTGCGTCACGGAACACCTTTTGTTCGAAAAGGAGAATGACCGAGTTTTGGGAAGGGCGCAAGACGGTGGAACGCGACTACCGCGAGGACACTGGAGATAAGAAGATAGACAGCTTCCTCCTTGGGTCCGCAAGACTGGGGTTCACAACGGACGCTTTTAGAGAAAGAGTGTTGTGAGATCGTCCGTCCTCGACTTCTTTCGGGCCAGAGGTAACAAAGACGATCAATCCGAGATCCCATCTGCCCTGTCGGGCTCGGTTATTGCAGAAAGGGCAGTTGCGATATGTGCCAAGTTGGCGGAGTGAATTTCAGGAATAGTAAAATGTTAGCCAGAATCTTCTTTTCAAAATATATATATTTTTTTTTAAATTCGCGATTTCGCGGAAATTAAGCAGTCTACAGTATTTGTTTTTGTTTGATACCTGGCATTTCGTTTAGATGAACAGGCAGTCATGACGCAAACGAGCAGCACAAGTCATCAGTTACTATAAAAAAAAAATAACTATAAAATGGAAGGTGTTGGAGAGAAAATAAATTTTCTTATTATTAGTTTCCCGCTCTGTAGGAGAAAAAAAAAGTGCTGTCCTTCCGGTTTTAAAAAGAGGAACAAAAATATATTTCCTAGATCAAAAATTCCTGCTGGTCAACTAGGCGGTGTTTGACGAAACAGCTTTGATGAAACGGCGTTCGATGAAATAGCGTATGATGAAATGGTGTTCGATGAAATGGAGTTCCATTAAATAGAGTTCGATGAAACGGTATTCGAATAAACGGCGTTCGATGAAATGTCCGGACCCAGGTGACGGTTGAACGTAGCATACAAACCCCGACACTAGGGAGAACGAGAAACGAAATCAACAGACAGCTGTGGCGTGCGTCTTGGGAGATTTGTTTGTCGTGTCGTCTCACGTTCTTCCTTGTGTCGGGGAAGTTCTGCCTGTTACGTTTAGCTGCTTGACACCGTTTCCGCAGCCCGCTAAGCACCCGGATAGCGCTCCGTAATCCGCCACAAGACCTTGAACTGTGCAGACAAAGCTGGCGTCGCGCATGCGCAGCTGCGGCGTTTTCTTCAGGGATACCGTAGCGAAGGAGAAAAACGGTCTACTACAATTCCCTACTTTATTGAGTTGGGATGATCAAATCACGTCATGCCGCTGGACGAGCCATTTTTGGATATCGCCGGGTTCAGGAGGTCCTGGTACGCAAATACGTGAGCACGATCTAAAGCGAGGGCGAGCACGTGCTCAAGCGAGGGCGGGCACTTCGTCGATCAAGGTAGCAGATTGTACTCCCCCGAAGCCCCGCTTATGCCGAGATGTTTTGTTGGAGCCACCCCGCGGGGTTAACCGGACAAAACGCTTATGGTCTGAATGTCTAACGAGACTGAATGTCCAACGAGTCTGAATGTCCAACGAGACGAAAGATCCAATCGAGATGGAATGTCCATCGAGTCTGAATGTCCAACGAGACGAAAGGTCCAATCGAGACGGAGTGTCCAACGTGCCTGAATGTCCAACGAGACGAAAGATCCAACCGAGACGGAATGTCCGACGAGTCTGAATGTCCAACGAGTCTGAATACCCAACGGATATGGAATGAACCTTGCATAGAATTTTGAAGATATTACTTTTTTCGAATAGTAGGATTACTGATAGTTACGGCAGTGAAAAATACGTGCGATAAAATGGCGAACGAGACGTTTCGGTGCGGAGATCTCGGTACGTGGTCGTTTCGGTACTGGTCGTTTCGGTATCGGGCTTTTCGGTACAGGGCTTTTCGATGCACGGATATTCTGGTGGGTAACCGGACAAAAGCTCACCCGCTTTTTCACAAACCCGGACAAAAGCTCACCTCATTTTTTTTTTTTTTTTTGCTACCCCGGGCGAAACACGGGCTGGGATGAAATGCGGACGCGATGTACATTGCACCATTTTTAGGAGAACTGGCATCCTATCCCACGTAAAGGTTTCGACAGATAAGCCAAAACAAAGTCTACCGGTGGCATCGGCGACCTGCTGAATTACTTCGTTTGCACGTATGTCAACGGCCCCTTCCGTTATGCTTCTGCTCCTTCTGCGGCGACACCCAGAGCGAATTCTTCCCTTTGCCTGACGGTGTGCCAACGACGACCGGAGTTTCCCCCAAAACGGGGGAATATGTACGACGCCACTCTTCAAGATAAAGACCGGACATACGCCTGTGAAGGGATCCGGCCAACTCGTCGACGGCCAATTCGTCGAATAGGGCAATTCGTACTAGGGCAATACGTCGAAGGGCAACTTGTCGGAAGGGGTAATCGGTCGAAGGGTGATTCGTCGAATGGGTTGAATGACGGTTTGAGGTAAAAGTTCGTGGTTCCTTTTTATCTTTACTTTCTTTACTTCTTTCAATCTTTACAAGATTGAAAGAAAAATCACAAGAGGGCAAAGATAGAATAGAAACTTTAGACAAGTTGAAAATTGTGTCATCCCATGATCGTCCTTTTGTTACGTTTCTTTATTACTTATATTTAGGGTTCCGTGTTTTCCGAGTTTATTTTTCGTCAAATTCGGAGGGTGTTTTTCGGACCTTATTTTTTGCCGAAGATTCGGAGTTTATCGGAGTTTATATCTGTTTGATTCCCAATTTTTCAAAATTCGAATTTTAATTTCGCTATGCTTCGTATTAAAATAAATAAATTAATATTAACCGGATCTAAACGTATGCGAGATAAAAATAAAATGCGCTTGTATCAATTAAAATTTCTTCGGTTGAATTTGGCGGTGGTGCCATTGCCATTGGCAATACTAATGTGTCCCACGACAAAAGTTGCACACAAGTGTTGCTTCGATAAACGTTGTTACCTTAAAATCAATAAACTCCCGGAGGTAGTCGCTAGGAAGCTCGGATGTAATAGAGAAGTTTCAACTGCCCCTCTTCCCTTTTTTATACAATCTCTATGGTCCATTGCTTTCACTGTTACAAACACATAACCTCTCCTTTCTCTAAATCACAAATCTCATGACCCAAACTGGAAACCAAAAGAGTGGCTTTTGTCGTGACCCGATTGTACAATGACCTGTTGCCCTGAACCAACCTTGAAGAGACAAGTAGTAAGACCCCTTTTTACAACAGTCCGAGATTTGAAATATAATTATGGTCCTAGGACCATTTCCCTGCGCTGCCCAAATTGTAAAAAAAAAGAAAAAGAAAAAAAGGTTTTTGACTTTTTAATTTATAAATTCGGAGTTTAGCGGATAAATCCGAATTGACCAAATTTTACCGGCGGGTGTTTTTCGGAGTTTTTCGGATTTATCCGAAAACACGGAGCCCTACTTATATTGTAATGAGCCGCCGCAGACTGTCGCTGCGAAGCGGCGTCAACTGATCGGCAGGGTAGGTTAACACGTGCCCCATTGATACACGAGCGACATAGTGACCGTGCACCGCGACTGCACCGCCACTGCACCTTGAAAGTGGCGAAAGCGGCAAGTTGTAACCTTCGACAAGAAAGAGCAGACTGGAGGTCAATTTTTTAAGAAGCGCCTGCTGATACAATTTTTTACGAAAGACAGAACACGGACTATTATAGGACAGTATTTGCTTTAAAATTAGGGACACAAATTATATATTTAGCTTCAAAAAAGCGGCGACCAGTCGGCCTCTTCGACGAGTTTTCCTTCGACGAGTTTCCCTATGACGAATGGGCATATTCGACGAATGGGCCGCCGACGAGTTGGCCGTCGACGAGTTGGCTTTCGACGAGTTGGCTTTCGACGAGTTGGCTTTCGACGAGTTGGCTTTCGACGAGTTGGCTTTCGACGAGTTGGCTTTCGACGAGTTGGCTTTCGACGAGTTGGCTTTCGACGAGTTGGCCTAGACCCGCCTGTGAAGGATGGAATACCGAGTTACAGAAGTTAGTCGGCTACGCCCATCCAAGCGACTGGTTGCTGATTGAATGCCCACATGAAATTCAGGCGTTCATTGCCATGGCATTGACACAAGCCCGCAGAGGTTAACCCTCAGAGAAGCGGGTGCGAAGAACCACTCTGCGCCTGCAGAATCCTGTGAAATATATTTTCGAGGGATTACAGGTACACCCAGACTACCAAGACTGCTGAGGCTAGTGGGAAAGCGCATTCGCTTCTAACCAATCGAGAAATAAATTTCTTTGTACTCTAAACAACAAACCATGCGCCTGTCAGATTTAATTTATCGTTGCATTTTAGTGTCGCACGCATGCACCTATGTTGTCCGCACACGTGTTAAAACCAACATGAAATTTTCTCCTGGTGAGCTTTTGTCCGGGTCTGTAAAAAAATGGGTGAGCTTTTGTCCGGGATTCATTTTGGTGTGTCGCTGAGCTTGTCCCGCTGGCGTTGCCTCTATGAAGTCCCCCGATTAAAATTAAAACTGTGATCATGTATTTTGTAGACTTCATAAAATAAAAAAAAATATATATATTTATTGTTCGTTTTATATATTTAAATATAAAATAATTTCTATAGTTAAAAAAAAATGACGTGGAAAAGGTCACACATGCTACAAGATCAAAGGCCGAACTCGTTGACCATTGACAATTAGTCACGCATTTGCTTTTTAGAAGGTCGTAACCCTGGCGCGGAAACAAATGTGGGGTCCACGAGTGTTCCCTCCGAATCCGAAAGAGCGCTGAAGTCGCGGGCATGTTTGGTCTCGTAGTGGCGTCGAACGTTGTATCCTTTAGGAGCCGCGAGAGATTCTCGACACACAAGACATAAGCACTTCGATGCGTTCTCAATGAAAAAGTACCTCCATGTCCAATCCTGGTTGAATTTCCGGCCCTTCTGGTCGATTTTTCTCTTCTTTGGAAGTGCACTCATATTCCAAGCGTGACACGACTAGCTTTTCTCTATCTGCAACAAGCTGTCACTGATCATGTCCCAACAGGAGGGGAGAGGGCTGTAGCCTCCGTGGAGAGAGGGAGGAGGAAACGGGATGAAGAACTGGAACAAGGATAGGGGAGGGACGCCGTGAGGGGTCGACGCCAAGTCTCGTCTCTCAGGTAGCATGGCCATCTCGCTGGCGTCCAACCTTTCTCGCGAACAACGTCCGAGCCAGTCAGTCGGGTAAACAGATCGGCAAACTTAACAAGTTTATTTCATAGCGAAATATCAGATCAAAGACGACCGTCTCTCGAACGGTCAGGGTTTTTGTTAACATCTGAGGGAGAGGAGGATTCCGAGGGTGTTGGCTTTCCTGAAGCGACCAACGCTAGTCGGACCAGCCGGGCTCTCTCTCTCCCAAAGGGGAGCTTAACGATTGGGACTGGAAAGACGATGATTAACCCCCACACTCGAATTCTACAATGGGGTGGGGAACAGTTCCAAGGTCCGCAAATTGGCCGCTGGATGATCCCTGGATTCTTTCCCAGCAGACAGCTGGCGCTGTTCAGTTCACCTCACGCCACCGTGACGGATTAGCACCCAGAAGGCCAGAAACACACATTGTCGCATTCCGTCACCTCGTCTCCAGTCGCAGGTAGAGGTCAGAAGGATGACACGTCAGAGGAGCCCTTGGGCGGTGCCTCCCCAGAGGCGACCGTTGCTACTACTACAATATTTATTTAATTCATTCAGGACGTTTAAATAAGTTAGAATACGTTTTTGTCAACGAAATAGCTGTTTAGTAAAGAAAGAAAGTCATGTCCAATGTACCGTCTTCCCAATTCATTTTCTGTCCAAGATACTGTCTAACATACCGTCTTCCAGCACCTTCGATTGATTGAAGGCGAAGCACTTATAGTTCCTGCAAATAATAAATATTTTGTGATTTACTTAGTTTTGTGGGCTTTGCGCACGAAATGTGTGCCTTTATTTTGTTGGATGAATAGAAAACAAGAATAATTATACTTTTCGGGTTTTGACAAATCGGCACCCTCCCAAGTCTCAGCAGTGCTAAGCCTCGCGCCCGCTTCGAAATTTTCGTTGGCGATAGCGTCGCTGGATTCTCACGTTGTCGCGCAAAAACTGCTGCAAACGCAAGCCGATACCATTAAGATTTCGTGGCGTAACCTCGGGCACGTAAAACACGGTGCAAAAAAGCAGAATAATGGTCAGATCAGCCAGGCCCCAAGCGTTCGGCTAAGCCCGTGCTAATCCATCCCCCAAAGTGGCCCTAATGACTGGGAAAATGGTTCGATGAGCTTTCCACGCACTCACAAACACAGGGACGCGGGGTCGGGTCATAACAACGCACTGGATGACTGTACAGGCTTTTGTATTGTTGTTTTCTGTGGGTCTAGTGGAGAGGGAATATTTGAACTGAGGACGCGGAGTTTCCCCCCGGAAAAGAGGGCTCTGAGAAAAGTAGGTCAACGGGTTCGAATGCTTTCTGCCAAGTCAACGGCCGCAGTGCATTGAATGACACGGTGAGCGGTGTCTGCGCTCAGCTGGGCCGCGGGCCGCGGGCCACACAGAAAGTTCCCGCGGGCCGTATGTTATGCACCCCTGTCGTAGACGAACTCCGCCAGCTTTGTCCACAGCAGGGAGGCAATCGCCTTGTTACGACTGGTGGGCACAATCCAATCGACATACGTCGCCGGACAGATCCCGTCTGGGAGTTCCTCCAGTTTCGTTTTCCGAAGGCGAGCGTGGCGCTCGCACTCCCAGACAACATGGGCAGCCGTCGCGGTCCTGCGGCACCGGCGACACTCCCCCTCGTCGGGGTCGTCGCTCAAGAACTTATGGCGCAGCGCCGGTGCGCATGAGCACTCGCTATTAATCTCCGCGGGAGGCGTCGGCCATTAAACTGCAAAAGCTCCCCGTGGTCTGAGATGGACCCTTTTCTTCAATCTATAGGCTCTCTTAAGGCCCGTTTACACGATGCATTTTTCTCGCGCATCTAGTGTCGCGAAATGTAGTTTCGCGAAATGGTTGCGCCGTCTGAACGAGTCCGTAAAGGACACGCGCATCTAAAAAAAGTTGCGCGCACACCTCGCTTCTGGAGCGAGCTTTTGCTGAAACTTTGCCGAGTCCTCTCAATCACTCTGAGGGCGCCGCCAATGGCCGCTCAGAAACGCTCTCACGTGGCCTTTGAGGGGGGAGCGAGCTGTTTGAGAAGACCACTTCACTGCCGGTGTTGTAGCCGAGCCAAATCCGAAAAAACCGAAACCACGAACGATGGATACTGCCGGCGCTTCCGCAAGCACGTCAAGCACCACTGAAGGAAAAGTGAGTAGCATATCGGAAAAAAATCCAGCGATGGACGAAGACAATTAGCGGGAGTTGGCGAGATTAGAATAGTGCTCATATCGTTGTTGTCGCGACGATACCGCTGGATAAGAGACCATCGAGTAAACTGAAACCAAGTTTGCTTTGTTTACGAGCGAACGTGAAACCATGTGCGCTCTCTGAAACAGTGCACAGTAAAATCGGGGCAGACATGGGCGCCGAGAAGTAACCAGATTGGGCACGTAGCGTTTCTATGAATACCATGTGCATTGATAGGAGCTTTGGCAATGAATTGGCTGCGTACGGGCTCGGCGCCGGCACATGTCCTGCACATACAGGTTGCCGCCTCAATCGGCTTTGCGCACATGCGAGATCGCTCCAAGTAGTGTAGTATGTGAGAAAAAAAAATTAAAGTGAATTGACTGCATAAAATGCGCAAAGCAGGTCCCCAGATAAATAGCGATCTGATTCGGAGCGCCACATTATGGTCAACACCGAAACTATTTTCGCGAGTCTAAACGTCATCGTTGTTGCACGTGAAGCGGTACGTGTGAACGAGCACATTTCGCGAAACTTGAATGTCGCGAAACTGTTGCGCGCCTAAAAGATGCATCGTGTGAACAGACCTTTAAAGTCACTGGATCCTGGGAAAGTAGCGCGAAGCTCCCTGTATGGTCGCCTTGTTCGTCCGTGAAATGAGCAATTTTTCCTTGACCCTTCCGTTCTTGATGAGCCGATCTAAATTCGCTGGTTACAGGTAGTTTTATGGAGATGCTTTTTGTATACCGAGATTTTGTTATCCACACACCGGCGAAGCAAGCGTACACCTTCGTACTACCACCGCATGCTGTGTGTGCTTGGAGGCACTGAAAAAGAAGTTTACTGTTTTAAAATATGCGAGGAGAACAATAAAATTTTAGAGGTCCGTGGAGAAGGGCATGATTGATAAGTTGATTGCATACACAGTGCCAAAGACGCCTATATTTGCGAGGAACGCTTGCAGTACGATGATGCTCTTTGGTGATCTTGGCGCGACTGGTTTAGAACGACCCCCTGGAATCTTTGAAGATTTGAATGAGTCGAGATGGCGTTTTCCATGGCAACGTAGACAGATGAGCCAGTCGCCTTACGAGCTTTTGGTCATCTGTATGTGAGTATCTGTTTCTGTCCGGCTAGCAGGTAGGGAAGGCAAGGGCGCTACTTTCCCAGGATCCAGTGACTTTAGTGTGGGCTAGCCCACTCGGCCAACGATCCCCCCGCAGGAACCTTGAGAGCAAATTCAGCGGAAAAGGCGAAGACAAGAAAGGGACAAACATGGCACCGCATCCCTTTCTTCTCCTCGTCTTCTGCACTGAATGTTCTCTCATGGATTACCAATAGCCCAATTATCAACCCTAGTGGACACTGAGAGCCCTTCGTTGGTGCCATCTCAGTTCACCTCTAAGCTGAAAGTGCACTCGTGTAGGTATATAGGCGCTCGCCGGACCAATCAACCACCTCCGTTTGATCACGTGATCCCGTTCCCTTAAAGTCGGTGAGGGAGGGAACGTGATCACTTGGCAAAGATTGACATCCGAGTGGTTCAACGAGCGCGTAGCTTCCACCGCGATGTCAGCTCAGGGAGGAACAGAGTTACTATAGGGCAACCGAATGGCGGAGGCAGAGTATCGCCGTCCTTTTACTTTCGCCACCTACTCCTCATGGGCGGAAAGGGCCATCGCAGAAAACTGAAACTCCTAGGGAACTTGTCGCTATTGCAGTGGTGAAAAAATGTCAGTTTGAGCACATCACGTCCCCTGGAGCAAAAGATACAAACAAACAAACAAACAAACAATATCTGTAAACCGAGATCCACCTGAAAGCCTAATACACAAACGAAGAAATGAGAGTGGATGACTAGAATTCATTTTCGTGAAAGGGACTTGTAAGACAGAGAGCAAACTATATCGTCTTTCTTGCTTACAAGTTGCTGTTTTGTTTTCCTTGCAATTTATGCAACCGGCACCCACTATCTCAAATTTTGTTTTGATGAATATTAGGCTTAGGTGGACGTCGCCTCGGACGAATTTTTGTTTTTCTCTTCTATCTTTTGATCCAGGTAAAGTCACGTTTTCAAATTTGAAGCAATTTGTCACCCCCGCTAGCGCCACGTTGTCCCGGAGTTGCAGCTTCTGCGATAAATAGTGTATTTTTGCGGCCCAAGAAAACTCATTTCGCTTTTTCCGTTTGACGCCCTGTAGATTTCGCGCTGCAGTCTGACGGGCAGGAAGCTTGTTGGTCCTTCGGACATCACGTCACTGCGGTGGCGCTGCTGTCGGCACCGCGCATGCGCAGAAACTTTGTCTCACGCAAATTCGGCTTCTGCGCACGCCAGTGCTGCCAACCTCCGCGGTCGTTCCTTCCCCGATTTTATTCCCCAAAATTTCCTAGATTTCTCTAGATTTTCAGAAAATGTTCATTTGCGTCATTATTGAAATTATCGTTACAGAGTAGCTTAAAAAAAGATTCCTGTAGTCGAGCGGCAATTTAAAGGTTAAATTTGCTTCGTTGGAACATTTTTACACATTGAGACTTTGTAAGTTTGGCCTTGTGTGGCGCCCCAAAATCGCTGTTGTTACCACTGAAGATTCCCTCTGGCCCCGAAAATATGCAAAGCCTTCATCCCGCTGCGCTGGGCCGACACAAAGAGGGAAAAGAACTTGTTTCTAAAGCCCTCTAAAACCCAATAAAAAAGAAATCCCTCGATTTTACCAAATTTCCCTTTGCCCCTAAACGATGGCGGAAATCCCTAGATCTGGGGGAAAATTTCCTAAAGTTGGCAGCACTGGCGTATGTGCAGTGCCCACTGCCTATAGACCTTTTCTGTGTACTCTCGTCCCCAGCCACCTAATAGGCGTATCCGGCATGGGCGACGAAAAAATAATCCAACGTTTCAACCTGCAAATAGTAAAAAAAATAAAGGGGAGGCCAAATGAGAAAGTGTGACGGTTACGCTTATACCCTAAATGCCCTCTATTGGCGTGGCAAAGGCAAAACAATGTTTTCGCCCATACTGGAAGTGACGTCAGTTCAAGATGGCGGCGCACTTGCAGAAAAGGTCTATACCCGGTTTGGGCAAATGTGGGTGTCAACGTGGACAATACGTCACGAGGACGTATTTAGGATTTCTTCACGGAGTAAAACCATGAGGCGAATCCGGGGCCCTGATTGGCCTATTTGAGCGTCCCGGTATTTCGGAAGCAGCAGACGATCCCCTAGAGATGCTTTCGCCTCGTTGTTTGAGATAAGACGGCTCGTGACAGTAAGCCGAGGAGTAAACCGGGCAGTGAACTCTGCGTCACGAGGAGTGCGCGAAGGTGACGTTGACGCAACGCGTATTCATTAGCGACCACCCAGGACGGCGGCGACAGGACGGCTGGCGATATACGCGGTAAACAAAAGTTTTGATGGCAAAAAGCGACAGCCCGTGCGTGCTAAAAGCGTCGGCCCGTGACAATCATAGCTCGTAGAAGCGTACGCGAAGTTCCGGTAGGGCCGCAAGCACATCTCCGAGGCGGCATAACACCGGCGGCTGTTTACCCAAGCGCTAGTAAAGTATTTGGTCGTACCTTGAAGACTGCTATTCAAGCAAACTTCCGCTTTACCGATGTTGAGTTTGGAAAAGCGCTTCACGGGAAAAAATTGGGCGGATGAGTTATGTCTGGTGGCATTTTGATTTCTCCTGAGGGAAGGATATTGTTGTCTTCGCGAACAAAAAAGGCCGAGGCATTTTGGTTCATTATATTCACTCACGAATAACATTATACGTAGAGATACGCGGAATCTGCCAATACCGATTTTGAAATAGCCTCGATACCCCACGCTTTGGAAAGAACAGGATCGTCCTGGGTTTTTCAGATAGCACGAATAGCTTAGGCCATGTGGGAGACTGCTCTCCCCCGCACGTTACAACCGCGCATTAAAAAAATGCGCGGTTGTATTTCGATTTATATCGATAAAACCCACATATGAAGAATTGCGTTTTATGAAGTACGCAGCGGACGCCAACTGCAGTACCTGGTGTAAACTATCCCGGGAGTTTTAGCGAACAGTCACAAATTTCTCCCAATAAAATGCTTAAAGGGGAACTCCGCCGATTTTTTTGTAGACTTCGATTTGGCTGGAAATTTGCAGACCGCGCCAATAACCCTTTCTCAACTGATAACCAAAAGATTTTATAAAAATAAAAATTTTCCGTGAAGTTATTGAAGTTTAAAGTTACACCGGCCGCGAGGGTTTCCGGAGGCAACTCTCTACTGGCAACACTGGAAAGTCCCTACTTTTCCCTACCCGCGTACGTCACGGATGGGCAGGCGGACGAGCGACTCGGACAGCCGCGAAGTGACTTTACAGGCGCCAGCGATCGAGATTATTTTTTCGCAGCTTCAAGATTGAAAGTTTCTTTGCAATGGGTAGCAATCTGTGCTCCGCGATATAGACTAGGAACAGTGCCGGAAAAAAGCTTCTTTTTACCCTTGCTTTCGTGGGAGAAACAAATGCGCTACCCGGCAGTAATGGAGGCCAGCCACGTCAAGGTGCTTTAGCGCGAGCTGTGTGCCGAAAGAACTACAGTGTCACGTGAAACATTTTCACTTATGCTCGGAATACTTTATAGCCGCGTGCTACGAGTTGAGTATCCTTCAGCAGCTGGAACAGCTTCAAGAGCGGCAAGCGCAAACTCAAGCCGGCTGTGACCTCTACGACATCCGTCCAAAGAGCGCTAATAATATCGAGAAAAATAGTACAGAATCAAGCACTATAGTCGACATGTTGTACAGTCACATTTGTTATTCACAATTGGTCCAGTGATTTTTAAACACTCTCTGTTTCAGACGTTGAATCTAGCTCGGGCTACTCTCGGAATTCCGCTCACGCGGCCGATATGTTGAACACGAGAAGTGAAACGTCTAAAAAAAAGTTCAAGTCTGAATTTGGACATGACTTTCGACATACTGCTATTCCTGTCTGCTATTACAGAGGTTTCTGAAGCAGTTGTCGAGCTCCGTTAACATATGATAGAGCCTTTACCTGGTTTGTCAAATGGCTGGCGTGCAATATTCTCTGCAGAAGAAGTGATGAAAACGTCTTTAATTTACTCTATTGCGGAGAACTTTTATATAGGGCTGAAAATATTTTTTTTAAACAATGAAAATATTAATGCGATTGAGGGAAGCATGCAAATTTACAGTTACTGGAAACTGTGCTAAATCAAAACTTTTTTGTTTTGAATCTTATATTAAATTACTCCCTTTCCTTGTGCTCTCGTAGATGGGTGTTTAAACGCGTTGCATACTACAAAAAAAAATAATAATACGGGTACACGTTTATTTTAGTAACTTTTGTTAACTTGTTTTGAATTAAAAGTTTTATTATGTCTTTCTGTACCTTATGCACTATAGCATCTTCAAGCAAATATTATTTATTTGACGATGAACTGTGTATTTTTGCATTTTATGCGCATTCTATTGCACCTCGATTTTTGGCTTGGTGGTTGCGGAGTTCTTTTAATTGTCATTTTAACATCATCTCCATGACCAGTAACCTGCCATATGATCTACACGAATGCAGTTCATTCCATTCAAAGCATTTCATTGTTTACGAAAATCAGTCTACATGTGTTAGGTCCCAGCCCAGCACGCACATGTCCGTCGCTTTGAAAGGCGAGCAAAGTACGCACCACACGCACGAATGCTGAAAATGACATCGACCAGAAGCGCTTTTCAGAAATGGTCTATAGATCTTTTGCTAAATTACTTAAGCACCAAGGAGCATATTCATGCCACAAGATTAGTTACACGTGCTGGCGCCTGCAACAGTAACTTTTCTAAAGAAAATCTAAAACAAATGGCACTTTCCTTCAGGTTATACGAGCGTGTGGGGCACCTGTACCCACATTCCGAGCATTTTCCGTGGTGCTTCGGCAATTTGTCAAAACAAATGTATTGCGTGACTCTTCGACCTTTCTTCGCCAGCCATCTTCTAATAAAATGAGAACCGATTTACTGGCGATTTCACGAAACTAGCGAGCCGCGGCTCGAGCGTACCGAGTTGTAAGAACGGTTTTCACAAAATTCCAATTGCTCCTTTTTTTTTTTTACTTTCTTATAGTTCAGCACGTAGGCCAAGGTCATACTTTGTGCAAATATAGATTATTATCAACTTCAAATAGTACAGACGTCCAGGTTTTCTTGCTGTTAGACGCGAGAAAGGCGGGCGCGAGCGTACCCGATTGCTGGCCGAGCGCCTCGCTGCCCATCTATGACGTCCCGCTTTTGTGGCGGGGAAAACTGGGGAACAAGTAGGGAGAACGATGTTTCGGTTTCGGCAATTAACAAAATATCACTTTTTTAACTAACTACAGTGAATCTGGGAGAACGAGTAAGCATTTCGAAATCAGGAGGCCATCCGCATTCAGATAATACCTTTGGACTAGGTAGCTCGAAAAATCGGCGGAGTTCCCCTTTAAGAGAGAGAGAAAAAAAAATCTTTTCGGGAACAAAGTTGCCAACCACGGCGGAGGTCAGAGTTTGCCGAAAATATTCTAATTGGCGAAATAATTACCAAACTTTACTACTGAACTTTTTAACTAGGGTCAATAAACATGTGGTTTCAATTAGAGACTTGCTGAGCGTCATAGAGGGAACCAACAAAATCAGACAATTCTAGCAAGAAACGTGTGAAGCGTTGGGGGTGCGCTATCATTCGTGCAATCGGTGCAATAAAACCGGTGCTGGCAATGAAAAAAAAAAAAAGAAGAAAGAAAACGAGCATAGTGATAGTATTCATTGCACTTAGTTCAACGAGCTGCTAGGTGTGCAGCTCAACAAGGAAAGGTATTATGCGCTATACACGACAGGTGCCCGTGGCACTAATCGGGTGGCATGAACCGTATGCTAAGAATGTCGTTCTCGTTTTCACACCCCTACCCGAGCCTTGCACCTGTTGCATTTGTGGTAACCGCGCCGCTCTTCTTCGTTGCCATCTTCCAGATCATGACAATGCTGCACAAGGTACGTACTCATAGCTAGGCCACCACGATGGTCACCGATGTGACGTCAGTCCAGACCACTTATAGACGTCGCCAGTGTGCGCCAGTATATGTTCTCTCGCCGCAAAAAAGGGGCCACGATCCGTCGTAACGCCGTCGATTACACTCAACAAACGGAAACGTGCGATCCAGCCGAGCACGCTGAAAGTCTTCAGCACGTTCCGACAAGGCCACGTCGGAGGCGTGACGCTTTCGTCGGGTCGGCGTCGTCACGAAAACAAAGAAGACGCCCGAAGCCATCTTCGCCGCAGCACGGCTTCGGCGATGTCACCGCCGTCGGGCGAAAACGAAGCGACTGTTTGCGTTCCGCGGCGACCGCTTTCCTCGTTCTCGTGACAGGGACGAGGGATGCTTCCCAGAGCAGAAGACAAGGCTGGCGGCTTTCTGCCCAAGACGTTGCCACTATGGATGGATGTATCGATGAATGAGGTTGAACTCTTTGAATTTGGCGGCGACTTGCGCCACCTAGTTATTGTGGATCCCGCAGCTTCGCCCACCCAGCGTCAGCGTCGCCGCCCGCGCGCCTCGCAACGAGTGCGACGCCAGCACGCGGCGACGCCAGGATTGACGCGTGTGCCGCTATGCGGCGACGCTCGTCGAGCTTCGGTGTGTTTGCCGCTTGGGGCCGGTCGGCGATCCACCAATGAGGACGTCATGTACAGGCCTTGCCTTCTAGGCGCTATTGGCACAGGTCGACCTTTCAACGCACGACACTTCAAAGAAGCCGCTGCTGTCGAGAGGTCAGGTGACCCGTCGCGAAGGAGGGACTTTCCTGGCCCTGAAAGTCTCAGGAAAGACTCAGGCCAGGAAAATCACCAGGAAAGTAAAAACTACCATACGAAAAGAAGTTCTTTCGAGACGTATTGTACTCGGATGCTTCCCGAGTGAAGAGACCGTTCTCATAGACAATTTAATTTTGCCACCGTTGCCGTCATGCATCATGGGGTGCTAGTGCCACGTCAGCGTTCGCGTGGGGCTATGATAGAAAACGAGCCCCACGGCGAACGCTGACGCGGCACTCGCATCCAATCAGCGCCCGTGCCGGCCTCCCGGACGTGACGTCAGCTCACGTGACGCGCAGGCCGGAAAGCTGTCTAGGTGGTGCTGGCTGTACTCATGAACGGGCACCTGCCTCCTCTGACCTACAGTTATGGCGGCGTCATGCATACGTGGAACGCTTATTGAAATCTGTCTGTTGAGCGACGTAGTAACGACTGTGCGCTTAGTTTCTAGTTATATCGAAACATTCGAGCGCGTTTGCTGGATGGTGGTATTTTCAAGCTTGTAATCACACTATGCGTAAACCCGAAGTAGTTGTATGAATACATGAAAGCTAAAAACAACACTGGTAAAACGGCTATTTAAAAAAAATCAACTGGCACGAAATTTTTCTTTTAGGAAATTTCTGGGTGTCGCTGAAAGTCTAAAGACTCGGCTACTTTGCAACGCAGAACACCATCGCCTGCTCAACCGTCCTCGCGACTGATTTCTGTGTGTTTCCGACAAGCTGGAAAAATAGAAAACTTGCCCCAGGAACCATGCCATCCCAGAATCTACCCGTTTGGCCACTTGTTAAGCCTCCGAAGTCACGACGACAACGACCGACTTCGTCGTGGTCAGTACGATACACGAAGCTGGGTCACAGGGTCCTGTTCCGTAAGCCGCGACGCCACTGTTGTCGCGCTGATTGAGCTTAATTTTGACAAGACGTACAACAAATAGATTGGGCCCAAAGCAACCCCAAACTCGTTCAAATTAGCGAATTAAACATGAATTGTGAACGGTACACATCAACCTACATGCTGCCAACGAAGCGCACAAGGGGTCACGTGATCCTTGTTACAACGTGACGACGAAGAACCCTCAGGTGGCGACACTCCAGCATTAATGTTTCCGACAAGCACGACATCAAAGCATGGCTTTCCATCGTTAAGGACATTTGTACTCCAACGCCGACGAACGCAACGCACGGCAGCGCAAAACGACGTTCGTCGGCCGCTACGTCACAGTGCTCACAGTTTAGCGCGGTCCAGCGCTCCCAGACGAATTATTCCATTTTGCGCATGCACGTCTCCGTGGCAACCACGTAGTCCCGCGCAACGTATTTCCGTTTCCTGGTCGGTACCAATGCGGAGGGTAAGTTCGTCTGCTTCTTGCGCAGGGGTTGCGGTGACGTCCGAACGCCGAGCTCTGATTGGCTCGATCGGAAAGATAGTGGGTCGCCGCGACCCACTATCTGAGCGTCGTCTGCTCCTTTGCAACGTCGTCTGCTAATCAACAGCTGTCTTACCTTTACGAGCGAGCTCGACTTCGCCTTTCAGAGAGGGCAGACGAAATAACTCGAGCGGTACGATGTGTTTTGTCTAACAACTAGCAGACACGTATCGAGGAGCGAAGCCAAAGGACTCACGGGCGAGGTGGCCGACGCGCCGAGGTTTGTTTGCTAACAACCGAGAACGAGGGTGGTTAGCATCCGCAATGTTCCCTTCTTTCGTGTGCGGCTGTGCAATCACTACTGTGAGCACATCATAGCCCAAAAGTGCTCGATCCCTGCTTGTCACATTTTTCTCGCGCGACTAAAGGGCTATTGTCAATTAGCGTATTCGGGTATGTATGTTTGGCATAAACTTAACTGGTAAAACTCTGAAAAGCTGTGCTAATCCGTGGAAGAGAATCCAAGCAAGATCGCTTGAGCTACCCCGAGCGGCGTCAAGCGTATCGCGGAAGTTATGTCGTAGACTCGTTGACACCAAGAAGTAATATTGTTTTTATTTTTGGCGAAATTTTATAGAAACTTATTTTTCTATGCCCTGCTATTTAAACAGACGAACACTTGCTCGGGGTAATCCGATTGACTTCAATTAGCCCTCTGTATTTGCTCAAGCCACTTTTTTTCTAAGCTTACTGTCTTAACAGACAGAAGTAAAAACACGCAGCTTCTTTCAGTGTAGCGCGCGTGCGGCCCCGGACATCTAATGACATCAAAGACCTGTTATTCCGCTGTTTCGTGCGGCTAGGAGCCGCTTGTCCCTCTAAGAAGGGTGCAAGGTGCAGAGAACCACGTACCTATTTAATAGGCTAGAGTCTTGTTCGTTATCGGAATTAACCAGACAAATTGCTCCACCAACTAAGGGCGGACATGCACCACCATCCACCGAATCAAGAAAGAGCTCTCAATCTGTCAATCCTCCCAGAAATTTAAAATGCGACACACCGTCGTGAATGCTCCCACCACATCCAAAGACGCAGCACGTTTCCATTTCCTCTGGTAACACTGCCCCTTGGACAGCGCCTGATCGGAGCCGACCTTTGAATCACACAGGACAGAAGCGGAACGTTCTTTTCTTTTTTTTTTTTTTTTTTAACCAGCAACCTCGCCAAGGACTCACGGCTACAGCCACAGCTGCTACAGCCACAGCTGCTACAGCAGGTCCGCCATTGCCGACGCCGAGATGTTTACATCCCCTTTTTTACATTTTGAATGCGTAGTAGCGCTCGAAGACAAGGACAAAGGGAGGAGAACTGGGACACACCGGTGCGCTGCCATGTATTTTCAAGGTTCGCGCACGCGCATAATATTCTAACTGCGATCGAACTTCGCGTTAAAAGTCGGGAAAGTCTAGTCCAATTCGAATCTTGGTGGGTTCTCGTGGTTACTGGCAAGTCGCCCACAGGTTCAGAAGACCGCGTGCCATTCCTGTGATGAAGGATAAGTTACGGGCCGCATATTCGCAACTTTCAGGACCTATAGGGGGCGCACATCAAAATGGATGTCATGTGCATGATCATCGCATAACAGCAGTGCGAGGCTGGGTCTGCGACGCGGAAGTAATTCTAGTTTTCCTATAAACGAGCAGTATTAGAGCCATGCCTTATTTTCTCCCGCCGGGAAGGTGCAAGCAAGCACCTTTATTTTGAAGGCGATCATCCAGGAACTAGGGAGCGCTATTCTCACAGCGCGGTACCACCATCGCTGAAAGTTGCGAATATCCTCGCCATAGTAGTATCTCAACTTCTTCCTTCGTCAGCCTCAAGAAGGCCGCCATTCGTTCTATCACATATGCCAAACACCGAGAGAAAATTGATGCTGCAGAACCCAGGATTTCTGCGTTCAATCCCCACCCGTGTCCGTTTTGATCTGGATGAGCATCGTACCGGCGTGCGGCCGTGTATCACGACTGCGTGACGCACGTTAAAGACCCTAGGTTAGCAGTCGTACTGCACTGGCTAAATTTCTCATCAACAAAGAGCAATTCACACGCTTGCGTCGAGTCCTACCGAGCGGGAGGGTTGCTATGGCAACAGCTGCGTCGGCTCCAACGAAACCGGGTGAAATCCCATTTTGTTGTAGTCGACGCAGCTGTTGCCACAGCAACCTCCGCATTCGGTTGGACGCAACCGCAAGTGTGTGAATCGCCCTTCACAATATCACGATTCACTAGCAGGTTAAAGTCCTGCTGTCTATTCTAACGATTAATTTGATTTTGTTTCTGCCATGCACTGAGATGATCATAGCGATCAAGAAGTGGCCAATCTGAATTTCGAGAAGGGTCTATGAAAGTCACCGACGTCAAGTGGAAAAGTATCCGGCGAAAGGTCAACACATGCTTATATCCCGCGTGCAAACTGATAGTCATGTTGCTGGACAAACAAGCAGAGAAGAGAGAGGGGCTTTTTCCTCTTCTGCTTTCTCTTGGTGCATTTCGTCGCCGCATCCTTGGTTGGTAGTGCTCAAGAAAAGAGGAGATTAGCCTGCTAGTCAAGGTCGGGCCGAGAGCCCGTTGGCAATGCGTGAGGCTCATCTCACGTCAAGGCTGTGGGCCGGGGGCTGATGGCAGACAAAATTTGGGCAGGAGATGCGTTCGTAAATCCTGCCAAGAAAAACCGAGGAGGGATTTAGTAAATAAGTAAAATACGTCAAACTGGAGGTCATTTGGCCGCTGGAGTGTGCGTATGTGCATTTAGGCGACGAGTGTTCTTTTGTTTTCGGCACTCACCCGTGAACAAGCGACCCAACTAGTCCCAAAAGTTCGTCGGGTAAATGTTCATTAAATTTTTGGTTAGAGTCCCTATTTTTCACTTCAGTGCGACGAATGCAAAAGGTGATCTACCGGCTTTATCGATGAAAAAAAAAAGTATTAGACGTGTAAAACGTTTCATAACTATTGCCGTTCGGACTATCGCCATTACAACAGACTGCGTACATAATGAAGGTTTTGTTCATATGTTCCATGACATGTATAAGGAACCAAAAAGAAGTGTTCGGCATTTTCTGCTTTATAATTTGCACCGCTGCATAAATCGCACCAGGCTATAAATTGCCGTTTTCACAAAACTGGTGGTGTATGTATAAGTCGTATATTGTGCAAAATCGTACTCAAATATTTGCACGATCGGCGCGGCGAAACTACATTGATAAGCCCGCATTTGTATATCGTAATCGCGAAGTGTGCGCAAGCGGGCGCCAATTTGCGGGTGGAACGCATCGACGGAAATAAATAATACAGCGGAAAACATGATTCTCGGCGTACAGCCGCTTCTTGGTATAGTGCAGCAAACAGCGGAAGGAAATTGTGGCGTGCAGCAATTCGAACTAAGCGACAACTTTTCTTTACAGCCGATGCCGCTGCGTGAGCCAACGGAGATGTCGAACGCGCGCCTGCCACATACCGCTGCATATGTGCAACCCCGAAAAACAAAAACGCCCAAAACGCATAGTCGATGTTCAGAGTAACATCATGTTGCAATCGTAGTGTGCTGGCCAGATCGCTCCTCGTTAGCTTAGACGTGGAGGTCGGCCTAGTTCGTGACATGCTGCAGCTTCTAGATTACAACCGATGATTTGGGGAGATTTTTCGACAGAATCAAAAGATTGTAGAGCAGGCGTGAAGCATTTTGAATTGGAAGGTACCCCCCCAAGGACAGTATGAGTTTGAAACACCCGATCCAGCCTTTTTTTTTTCAACGTCTGTTGTCCTCCACGAGCTCTATTATCTCTCAATTGCTTAAGCAATTGCCGAGTACATGTTTTCAACGTGGCATTCCATGCCTAAATCGGACCACAGATCTTTCAAAAAACTGGAAGCTACGCCAAGAAGCCCACAGGACTCTTCCAGCCCATATTGTCCGAGATGGTACATTCAGGCAAGGAAGCACATCACACAAAAGACTGTGTAGCATTGCCCGATGCGTGTTTCTTCTTTTTTTTTTTTATAAAGCTCCTATCCACTGGTCATAAAGAAAGGTGCCTGCAGACATGTATGAAGCAAACATATGCTTCGAGCATGCTTTGAGTGCAGGTAACTCTCTCATCGTGTCTAAACAAACACCCAGTCTCTTATACGATGTAGGGGCCGTGTAACTGCGCCTTTAGAGTGTCTCGTCCATCTTCTCATTTTCATTTTCTAAGCAACGCTGTCGTGAGGTTGTCAAGAAGTATAGCTCTATTCAACGACTAATTTATGTGCCTCTCGTACAAAACGGCGGTTCGGGTTCTGCGACTTCGAAGAGTGCGGATAGAGCACCTGAAGAGTGAACACAAGTCACATTCGATGTGGGGTTGTGAACTCTTGGTCCGGATGTACCCGATTACTGTACTCAAGATTGAAGAAAGAAGAGACGAGTACGACGAAGGCGACATAACCACATCTTGTGGTCGTGTCGAATGACAGCATAGAGCGAAAGATGTGGTTCTGTCGTCTTCGCCTCACACGTTTATTCTTTATTCGATCTTATAACCAGCACCAACACGCTCTTCGTCCTGTCATTACTAAAGTCCGTTCACCCCTAAGCTGACAGTACGGGGAGAGCTCGCATAATCGAGGCCCGCGAACGACCTCCTCTTCCTCCGCGAAACCTCATCGCCGTCGATGGCGTCCATCTCGGCAATCGGACCCGAGCCCGACGCCGAGCAGCGTCCGTCGACGCGTCGATTGGACGCGAGTCCCAGCCGAACGATGACATCACACTGTGAGGACGTCAAAATCCCGGGTGGCGTTGCCCGTACCCCACGCGCATAGAGAGCGGGGCTCAGGTCATGAAAGGGCGGCGTTCGATTGGTCCGGCCGGTGCGTAGCTTCCACTGCACTGTCAACTTAGGGGTCAACGGAGAGCATCAGACAACAGTCGCGAAACCGAAACTCCTTCCGGAGCTCGTATCGGAGGGAACGCAAGCTGGACGCGGTTTGCGGTCAAAAGGAATCGGAGCCAACTTCTTTGTCCTGACCCATTCCCGATCGTTGGGGTTGCTCCGCCCTTAATCTCCGCGGTCTATCTCGGCTGACCGACTGCTTTGCTTAGATATCATCGGAGGTCAGCGTCTGGAATGGACCCGCAGTCGCGGCCGAAAGGCTCTTCCGGTCGGGAGTACGTGCTTGCTGTGCGTGCCCGCCGGGCCATTATACGTGGCTTGCGCGTGGCGTCATCGTGTCATGCTGGTAGGCATTGTTACGGGGAAAAAAAAGCTAATTCTGCGGTGGGAACTGCGTGCCACCACAACAATGGCAGCTGCTCTGACGTCTCTGAAAGGTCGCGTCTTTAACGTACCTCGGCAAACCGTTTCGTCGACCTCCGCAAGAGAGCAGCTATCGAGAAAGAGAAAAGCCCACGAGTGGCAGAGCTCGATAGAGCCAACATCGATGGTGCCGCCTCGCATTACCGAGTTTGCGCGAAGCATTTCGTTAGCGGAGGGTGACAGCATTTTTCCAACGTGTCTGTGTCCGTTCACATCTTTGCATCCGCTTTGTCAGTTTGTAGGACGTCCTTTCCCACTCACTTCATCACGCCGCTAATTCAAAAACCTGTACGACCATAAGTGACACTAAAAAAAAAGAAGAAAAACGTGTGTAGCCATTACACCCATTTTCACATGCAAGACACTCCAAAACTTCAGTTCGACGTACAGCACACAGACGCCGAAATGTCGCCCCAACTTTTACGAGAGGCTTGACGACGGTACGATATAACATGTTAAACAGCTAAAGTACGTAATAAAGACTAGAGAGGAAAAAAAACAACACTAAGGTTTTGCAGTAAAACCACGAAAACCCTTTTTTTTTTTTGCAGTCAGTTACGTTTACATTAGCTATTTTAATATGTTGTACAACTCGGCTATCAAGCCGTCCGTTAAAGTTGGTACCGTACGTCGGCTCAACGTAAGTGCTCTGTGCGTCCAACTGAGTTATGAGTTGTAATATATGTGACAAGGGGTGTAAGAATAAACCCTTTTTTTGTGTGCAATACGACACGGCGTCCCTTGCGTTATTTACGAAGCGCTAGAGTATGTCCTAACAGCGCTTTGCAAAATCGATACAACTTTATAACTTGCAAGAACTTTCAATCGCGGCTCCTAGAGTCAATCATCAAGTAATCGGAAGCTTCCAGTGCTTTATATGTCTGAAACCGTGTAATGAAGTCTACATTTTTTTTTTTTTTTTGCTTTTGCCGAACGGACACATTTTTTTTTTGCGTCAAGGTCTTGCGTCAGTGGCATATGATACTTTCTACTCGTATAGTGCGATGGCAGCGAGGCCAGAAAGTTGAGCACGTATTGGCTGAACGTCATCTTCGTAAGCTCGATACGTTGCTTCAAGTTCACATGTTGAAAGATGGATACCTTTGACGAAAAGACGGTGGATGCCCGGACCGCTAGTGGCCACGCTACCCATCGGAAAGCGCATGCGCGAGGTCCAAAGTCAGCCACCAGCATGGCGCGGGGCCCGTCCTCCCCTATCGTAGCGTCAAGTGCAATCTACCTATACCATCCCCACTCCACAGGACAAACACATCGTACTACCCGCCAACAAAAAAGACACGCAAAAAAAAAAAAAATAAACCGGTGCGAACAACTAAAAAATAAACAGAACGTGCAATCTCTGCATCGTCACTCCTATCTCTCTGGCAGTTAATCTTTGTAAAAAATAATAATAAAAAAAACACTACCCAACAATCTGTAGTAGTCCCATGCGGAAGTTGTCGGTTGGTACCACTTTGTTAAAAAAGAAACTACAAAACATTGACTGCACCAGCAAAGTTTTCGACAGAAACAAGAAAACTGCATACGAGAACACTTGCCGGTTTATTCCGAAGGCGAAAACATGATAAACCACAAACTCAAAATAAAATAAGAGGTACGATTCGTACGATTGCTTTTATCTCGTTTCCTTTTATCTTATTCATGCCAAGCCGGAGTAAAAGAGGGGGGCATCCCATTTGGTGTTGCAGCAATACTGGTCACGACAAAAACCGATAAAGCTCTATCCATGCCCTTTTGTCCCCGCGGTATATCACCACGAGGTTCCACTGGCGAGTCCAGCCTTTCAGGATCACGTGAAACTACGGTGCCTGAAACGCGTCTAGCGTCCTCCTATCCAGCCCATACGTCAAAGGGGGGTCGCGAAGTGGTAACATATGACGTCATGGAAGCCGTCGCGCCCTTCCTGTCTACCTCGTCCTTCCTTCCTTTTTGTTTTGCGCTATTTTATTCATCATGTTATCGGACGTCGCGATCCTGGCGGTTGGTGGTAAAAGTCCCGGCAAAAATTCATACGAGCGAAGGCGGGGGTCGCCGCCGTCGCGGCGTCCCAACCCCGATCTGCTGAAGGTCCCGTGGCCCGTGTCTCAAGTTTGGAGCGTGATTCGCAGCAGGACAGTCGTCCGCCGCATCCACCATCCCCATCTGTGACACGGCCACCAGCGGGATCGCGACCGGCGACATCGTGACACCTCCACGACGTCGTCGGGCGGAAATCGAGGGACCAGTTTTTAGGACGCGGTAGGCACGCGAGTCGGAGACGTGTTTTTCCAGGCACCGCGGTGAAACAAAGTATTCAGCGTCGGTTGAATCGCGAGAGGCCAGATCGTCGTCGCCCTATCTCGAAGAAGAAGGGTCCCACGCGCCGAACCACGCTGCTCCAACCTATCTAATGCACTTTTTCTCGCTCGAGGAAACGAAACCGAACGCACCGAACGAGACAAACGAGTAAAATAAGAAAGAAAGAAAATATTAAACTACAAGACGTCGGCGCGCGCGGCGAGAGTAGCCCTCGAGCAGCTTGGCCTGGTTTTGCGCCAGAGTGGAGCAGGTCTCCAGGATCAACGCGGGCCCCGTCACGGTCGAGGCTACGCGGGCCAAGACGCACCCCTTTGGCCGCCGACGGTTTCGTATACGCGCTTTTGCGACGACGCGACGCGTGCCACACTCGCCGACATCTTAAATCCGCGGTCACACTGGTAATACATCGAAGGAAAGACAGTCCGCACACAATGTCCGAGGCGTGTTTCTTTCACTGCAGACACTGTCCGAGGCTAGGTGGCGCAAGCTACCGCCCGTTACAAGGAGTACAGACAGCCATTAACATCCATCCATCCATCCTTTCTCGTAAGACTGTCCCTTGAGATCGGTCATAAAAAAACTTGCTACAGACCTGTTCGAAGCACACACCTACGAAACAAACCTGCTCGAGCCGTGTCCGCAGACTTTTTTGCTATGATGTCTGCGGCGGACGCGGTATCCTTTCTACGACGCACGAACACTACCACTTTAATTAAGGGACGCAGGGTAATGGCGAGGATCTTATCGATCGTAGCCAACGAGATGGCGGCAGTCCCCGATACAAACGCCGGAGAAAAAATCGCGAACCCAGAAGGGTATAGTATTAGTACGAAATAAGCTACGTCCTAAGCTGTCAGTGAGCGTAGGGGACTAAAGTCCCTGGATAGTATACTTTTTTAAGATGTAACGACACAACGCGAACGACGAAGCACGTTCCGCTGGAGCAAAATGGCGTCATTCGGATCGGTCTTTCTGCTGCGCGCCGCCATTCGCTTCCTAAAAGTTTTTACCGTCACGCAGTCGGCTCTTCAGAGAATGTCGCTACTTGTAAGGAGCTCTTATTTAGGAACTATGTAGGGGAACATATGGACACTCGCCTCCGATGTAAAAGAACCGAGTCACCGTGCCCGCCGACGGATCGATAACGTTTAGAATCAGACCGTTACACACACACTCTCACAAAGAAAAACCCCGACCGCGGTTAATGCTGCGATTTAATGGAGTCAATCGGGTGGTGCTATAGAGGCTCGTTCACACTCTTGCAACCACTGAGTAAGACCGAGAGGAACAAGTCCGGTTTCCAAGCCTCTTACGACGTCTTAGGACCAGCTCCGCAGCAGCGCACCCGGTCCTAAGACGTCGCAAGAGTCTTAAAAACCGGTTCTGTCTCTCTCGGTCTTACTCGGTTGCAAGAGTGTGAACGAGCTTCGTGGCAATCGTTTGTCGTCTTCGTGCGTGTCTTTCGCCGGCCGAAACCAATCACGCACAGTGAGTGCGCGCGGATCCTGCGGGTTTTGTTGTGTGCGATTGCTTTAGCCGGCGATAGCTAACGCACAAAGACGAGGATCGCCGTGACGGTGCACTCTTGGCACCGTCGGACCGTAGCGTGTGAACAAAATAAAGTTAACAAAAAGTGGCGGCTTAAACGAGAATAGAAATCACTCGAAGACGAGTGGCCGGTGGTATTGAAATAGCCTTCAGTCGACGCTGCTGCGGAGTAGACCAATTATCGCTGCAATGGTGTTCCGAGTGTAAACCTGGCTGACTCTCCAGAGGATGGGACTTTCCACTGTCGACGATCATATGATCATCAAAGCCGGTTGCCAAAAACGATATATATAAACAAAGGGAAAACAGTTGATGTGAGTGGCCCATAACGACACAAAGATGCACGCAATACGTATTTGCTCAGTCTGTCCCAGCGCTTGTCACCGAAGAAACAAAAAAGTGCCGAGTCACTGCAGGCACTTTCCCTGCGTCCGATATTCCGCGGAAGAGAGCTATTGTTACGGCCTAGTAGACAAGAAATGGCGGCACCCCCGAGGCGATTATTGGAATGATCTCGAGCGGGATGTCAAAATTAACGGCGTCCATGTTGACGACTTTTAGTGAATCGGTCCGATCCGACGACGACACTTCGCCGATGCCTTTGCGCGAGTATCGTATCGTTATAGGGTATCGTTATCGGTACGTTCTACTGAAACTCACAAGCAACGAGAAACAAGCGTCGAAGCGCGTGAAGCCCGGAGGGAGAAAGCGATGGCGCGAAAACACGGCGTCAAATTTGTGAGTCGTCCCTTTCCCTGACGCCCGATAAACGGCGCCCGCACGCAAATGAGAGTGGGAATTCTTTTGTCTCGGCGCATTTTTTCACTCGCGGCGTCCGCCCCGATATCCGTCTCGCCGGTTGGGAAGCTTACCCGGTCAGCACCGGCGGTCCACCGGAAGCCCAGGAGTTGAACGGGGGCGGCGGTGGTCATCGTTGTCCCGCCGTTGGCCTCCGATCTTCGACACGCGAGCACGGCATCCTCGTTCGCGCACCAACGTCCCCCGAGTCACCGCTGCCCGCTCAGTTTCCCGACCCGTCTGAGCCGGCCGGCTTGCTAACCACACGCGGACGCGCTGGCTCGTGGCACACTGGGGGGAGAGATAGGGCAAGAGTGTGCAGCCCTCGCACCACCGTGACCTCGATTTTTTTTTTCTTTTTGGGAGGGGTGGCCCGCGCCGACTGGCTTTTGCTGGGACGTCCCGCTTTGTTCGCTGCTGATCGTGCGAGAGGCTGAAACTGCGTGGTGGTGGTGGAGTCGACGGATCACTGGCTCTGTTTTCGGGCGCGTGCGCGCGCGTTTGGCTTGTGGTGTGTCTTCTTCGGCGGCCAGATGCGCGTCAGCTTCGTCGTGGATCTTCTGTTGTTGAGGCGCGACCTTCGTTGTGGTTGAACGTTGGAACGTGAGGACGTGTGACACGTGGATGTTCGGGCAGCGGGAGGCAGCTGCGAATTACGGTTCCCCGGTTGACGCGTAATGTGCTGGCCAACAATCCGATGGAAACGATCAAGCAGCACCAAAAAATGCATCGTCATGGCGCTGTTTTTTTTTTGTTTTTGTGGGTTTGCAATTGCTGCTCAACCAATCATGCATGCCGAAATTCGGAGCTCACAAAACATGGCTGGAGCGATCGGCGGGACGCTGCAAAACCCCAAAACATCACTCATACAGCGACACCTCTATCGGATGAATGCATTTTTGGAAAAAGAAGTGCGTGATTGAACACTGTCTACGAGGCCGACGAGACATGTGAAGTCCGATTCTCATTCCCCGTCCGCTTCGCCTCGTCCGCTCGAGCAGGTGAACCGAAGCAAGGAGGAGAGAAGCGATGCCGCTTCCCCTCATTCTCAACTGTTCGGGAAGAATCGTGACGCCATATTCCTCGCTCTCGCGCCCTTTAAAAAAAAAGAAAAAAAAAAAGAAATATACGGCCATCCGTTCGAGATATCGATGTATGAGCGATGTTTTGCATTTCGTAGCGTCCCGCTCAACGCTTCTTTGGCGGCAAAAAAACTTGTTTCTTTACTCCTGTCCAAATTTTTTTTTTTTGCCGCTGTTTCTTCCCAAGATGTTCACTTCAAACCAACTAGCCCAGCACGTCACACTGTTCCATTCTTTTAATGTTAAAGATTTAACAGTGCATAGTCCGGTTTCTGTTACTGTGGCGAATCTGTTCATAGAGCATGTGGAGGAAACCGCTCTACAACGGACCATGCACCCAGTAATGTTTCATAAGCGTTACGCGGATGACACTTTCGTAATTTTAAACAAAGGCCATGTTAATGACTTTAATTCGTTGAAACGTCAATCCGATTTCTCACGTGAAGTAAAATAGAACAGTACACTGCCTTTCCTAGATGTTAGCGTATGCCGAAACAGCACCGGACACATAGAAACAACTGTGTACCGTAAAGCATCTGACACAGGTAACTTCTTACACTTCAACTCACATCATCCGGTTGATCACAAAAAAAGCAGTCGTAAAAACCCTGCTACATCGGTCCGAACAGATTTTCTTCTAATCCGGAACTACGAGCGTCTGAAGATACAGTTCTTGTCGACTCACTGGTGAAGCGGGATTATGCTAGACGTTTTATCGAAAACACGCGTATGCAGATGGGGCGAGGGATACGGCAGGATAACAATCGTAATAGAGCAGGGCAAGTAACAATTTCGTATATTGAAGGCGTTTCTCTACGCGACCTCGTTTCCAAACCAAACCCCCCTCCTCCCGAGTCCCAGCGTGGTGTTGTGTCTAGATTATGACGCGTCGTATAGACCTTTCCAGCGGCAGTCTCGAACGAAGCAATTTACAGCGCGCGTCCCCGGTTGTGAGAGTGTACGTCGGTGTTGCCTGACTTCGCTGGGCTGTGGGTTTTCTCGTCAGTAGGCTGTGGCAACCTGCGTAGGCGCAATTCTGGACGCTGGTGGCGGAAAAATTTCCTCGTTTTATTTTTTGTTTTGTGTTCTATGGCGAAGAGAATTTCATCGAGTTTTTAAGAAAGCATTGCATTATTTTTGGGAACAAAAATGAAAGCCGTTTACAACTCCCTGTAACGCCGAATTGGAGCGCAGAACTTGAGGAGGAGGAGGGAAGGGTACTCAGGGGAGGGTATACCCCTCCTCATCCTCCTCCTTCTCCTCCTCCCCTCATCCTTCAATCTCCTCCGGGGGGGTCACGTGACCTCGGGGGGGGGGGGGGGTCACGTGGCCTCGAAGGGGGAGGTCACGTGACCTCAGGGGGGGGGGGGGGGGGCTCACGCGGTGCATGTCCCAACATGCACCGCGCGGTTACGCCGACGGCGACGCCGCTCAAGCCGGAAATGGGCGCCTAAGAGCTGCGCTCTAAAACAAACAAATGAAAGCCCTTTTTGGCGAGTCCGTGCGCGACAAAACAAATGCAACTGGAATGTTTGTTTCACCTTATGTTGATCTTTTTTAACGGCACCATACACTCACCCGTGTCAATCTAATAAGGTCTTAACTGCCTAAAATATTTGACCACACCACAGGATAGCCGAACTGCATGGGCATTCTCCGCTCACAACATGAAATTCAACGAGTCTCATCAATCGAAAAACATATATTGTACGTACCTCACGGTGCCGCGTTATCCGAATAGGATTTGAGAAAGGTTTCAAATAACACAGCATATCTAAAATGCAGTGTCGACGATAGTCACTTCACGACGATCGGAGAGAATCCGGCTTGTCTTGAGGTACGTTTTGAAAAGTGATGCTTTTTTACACAGCACTAAAGCAAATAAACGAACGTGTCGATTCAGTCCCCATACCCCGGACACTATCAGCTACTTCTCGCCAAGACCGGGAACATAGCCGGGAAGGCTTTTCGGAGATTATCCCAACAGAAATAATCCTCGAAGAACGTCGAATGGCCCGCATCGCGGGCTGCTTGACGTTCACTCTCTTCGCTCGTTTCCTGCGAAGACATTACTGCTAGCAAAATAAAATGGCACACCTACTCACCCACTGATGAAGTTTAAAGGGGCGATGCAACAATTTTTGTACTTTGCGCAAATACCGCTTAGAACGGATCCCTGACGTTAATGACCTATGAAACACGCGTTCGTTTTTCACCCCACGCAATAGAAGTCCCAGTAAAAAATTAAAGAAAAACGAGCAGCGTTCACCCCCTCAACTCGAAGCCAGAACAAGAGGCCACGTGATCTGGAGCCGATTATATACCGCCAATGTTGATCATAGCCACGCGCTGGGGTTGGCAAGGCAGAGGACACGCGCTGAGTTCCAGACATTGTTATGGCTCGGCTATTGTCGTCGTTGCAGCGATTGGACACCGGCCACTACCCGAATGCTTCTCGAGCTATCAATTATCACGAGCCCAAATCGAGTGCTCACGCAATGCTCGGGTCCAATCTATGAGCCGCATTCAAATATCGTCCCTGGAGGATGCTGCTACCACCAGGGTACGTCATCAAAATTTTCGAAGGAGAGATTGAAAGAAAACGCTCGCTTTTCTCTTTGAAATTACACCGCAACAAAGAGGTTTCTTGGTCAGTGGCGTTGCGTGCGAGTGTACTTGGGTCCCACTAGTGCCAGTAAGCTCATACAAAGTGAAAAACGCTCAAAACGAATATTGTTGCACCACCCCTTTAATTAAATAATCCAGGAAAGCAAACATTAAAGAAAATTGAAGCATTAGAACGACCCCTCTGATCATGATTGTTGATGCTTGGAGCTTGGAAACAGCCGCTACCAGGCACCTGAATTGATTAAAAAATATCCAGGACGTTTTGGGGAATGAAGTGATCACATAGCAGGCGGTAGGCAAATAGCGTTGAAAAATATTTATTCACCGATTGTTGTGAAGGCCGATCGTGTCGGTGTTGCAGTTTTTAAGCATTGTCAGTTCAGCTAAACATCACGCTACAAAAGACGCTTTGGCGTACTGCTGGTGCTAACTCAATTTTACAGTAGAAATAGGGATTGCATGAAAGAAAGAACCGGACAGAAACACTTCATACGGTGGCGTAAATCGCGAACATATATCAGCGATCTCACATTCCTCGGTTAGGGCTATCTGCTTCGTCAGCGAATGAAGCACAACTTGTTAAAATAAAGGGTGGAAAATACTCCCCGTGTCAAGTTTTTTAATCACAGTCACTGGTTGATGTCTTCCCGTGGTAATTTCCGGCCCTTCGAACGCACTAGCACTTTGTAGTCACACTTCCAGCGACGCCGCGCCGCACACGAACGAAGGTAGACAATCAAGATGGCGGAGTGTTCCCCGTGTTGGCCCCGCCGTTAGCGGTGTGGCAGGGTGATCAGGCAAGAAATCGGCCAACGCGGTTGCCGGGCGACGGCAACATGCTGCCCAACTCTTGTTGTTGCCGCGACGTGACAGAGTCACCGGAGACACGTTTTCCTCGTGTTGCCGGTAGAGTTGTCTAACTGTTGCCTCAGTGTGACAGGACCTTTTCTGGATTAGCTGAATTACGAAGCAGCACTCCCCATCTGCCCCCACGGTTCGCCTCCCTCAGAGCCGTTTACACTTTGAGAGTTTAGCCAATGGGCGGAGCTTGTTGTCCGCTAGAACCAGCTGATTCCGCGATAACAAAAAATAGCGCTACTTCTTTGTTTTGTTTATTCCTGAGAAATCGCAGAGTCCAAGCAGAGCCACAGAATGACGGACGGAAGCAGTCATCCCCCGGTTGTCAGACTACGCTGCTGTGGTTGCCGGGCTGTCAAATTCTCCTCAAAAGGCCTAACTCTAAACGGCTCTGGCCTCCCGTCAATTGACGCGGCACCGTTTTGGGGTGGGCTGCTATGGTAACTGCAGTGTGTTCTATGAAATGCGTATGTTTTGAAGCACAGCGTCTAGATGGCGCTTCACCGCATTCTATAGTAGAGTAACTGTATACGCTCGGCCCTACTCTAGGGATTACGCAGCTATGAAATGAAAATCTAGAGGGCTCTTTAGAGGACGGGATGTGGACAGGAGGGGTGTACCCCCATTCGCGGGAGTTCCACAACAGAGTTGATCTAATAACGTTCGAGTGTGTCGAAAATTTGTTCGCATTCCTGGCTAACGCCGTGAGAGGCGCAGCAAGACTAAGGCTTCGAGAAATCGACGAATCGTCCTTATTCGCGCCCACGTTTTCAGGGCTGCGCGACCGCGCCTGCGCAGGGGTCCTAAAACAACAGCGCCCCTGCCGGGAGATGCGTGAATCCCAAGAGAAATTTCGGCCTCCTTTATGGCCTTGTTCTGACTGCTCCCTCTTCTTCCACCATAAACCGAGGGTGTCAAGTTCAAACAGAGCCTGCACTCGTGACAAGGACGCAGCGGCGACTATTAGAACTTTGATAATTTAGTTTGATCACTGCGAAAAAAAATTAAGCAAATACAATAAAAACCTTAAAGGGACACTGACAGTGTATTTATGCTCGCCAAGGTTTTTATTTGTGCACGAGAAATGAGAGCAAAAAAAAAAAAAAGAAAAAGAACTACCCAGAACACAATTTATGGCTCGAAATTCGTTTTCTTTCCACCCGAAAACCTTCGATCGAGGACTGGTTGCTTAGAGTCGCGCTTACTCTCGTCTGCACGTGCCTTTTTTTTTATGGCTTAGACACAACCACCAAAGATAATCAAAGTCGTGGGTCATCGAAGGCACACACTCAGTACAAAAATAGACAAAAATATGGTACCCATTGTTTTTGTGTGGCTTCTATAAAGCTGCAAATAGGTTGATTGAAAAAAAGAATTTCACAGCCACGTGACTTCCGGTAAGTCTCCTGTCCTCTATATTTCTTCTTCCTCCCCAGCCCAGTTTCGGTTTCGGTCGCAAGGAGTTGTGTAATTTGACTTTATTAAAAATATACATGACGCTGTAGCAGAATATTGACTGGGTAGTCTTCTGGCACCATAATAAATCACCTGGCATGTATATATATATATATATATATATATATATATATATATATATATATATATATATATATATATATATATATATATATATATATCATAATAGCACGAGGCCCAAGGCTTGGCTGCCCCGAGTTTGTATAGAATAAAGAGCCACTTCAAAAACTTAACTCCTTTACTTAGACGTTTCGACCCGAGACGGGGTCGAAACGACGAGCTTGTGTAGGTGTAAGACGACAACAATGGAAAAGCGGCGAAACGCAAACCCGAGCTGTGGCGAGGTGCACTGAATCGACGGCGGCTCCCGAGAGCTTCCGACGAGAAGCGACTCGCCGATAGGGACTCGGCGATAGCCCGCAGTGTAAAGGCCCGTTCACACAGTTGTGTTCGGAGCGACCACTACGCTTACGAACGAATGCAACCGTTTGGAACGACGAGTTACCATAGCAACGAAGCGCCAAACGGTCGTTTCGTTCGTGTTCGTTCGCAACGCAAGGAGTTGAGCCGGGCTGAACTTTTTCGTTACGTTCGGGAACGACGGGAGCGACAGACCAATCACAGGTCAAGGAGAGCTCGGTCGCGCGCGTAGCATGCCGGCCGTGCCGGGTCCACGGTGGTGATCGTCGACGTGGACGGCGTGGTGGAAGCTCATCGTTCCGCGTAAAAGCGCTATCCTTGACTGTGAATTTTCGTCGTGTGTCTTTATGATAACCCAGCACGTACTAGAAGGGAAGATCCACCTACTCGTGCGGCGATCTCGTGGCGGCACTCTCAAGACAGCAGAAACGCCCGTGCCGTCGTGTTTGTTTACTTCGACTACAGTGGTGCTTTCTTAGCATTTGTGTCCTCGAACATCGCCCGGATTTCTTTTTTGGCGCATTCCATGCGTGTGCTCAAGTTCAAGGTATTACTGGTGCGTACCGTATAAAGGATGCGAATTTTCACGCGTTTTCATCACCCGGGAAAGGTGATTAGTGTTAGCTATCCTGAACGCTCGCAATGTCTCGCTTGCAACGTCTATCGGATCACGAAATTATATTTCTACGTTGCTAGATCGCTGCTAAGATTACATCGTCTTTTATAATCGTAGAAAAGGCGTGTGGCGAGATTTGTACTGTTGGCAAAGTCGTGTATTAAAGTCGTGATCGTGCAAGACGGCGTACTGCATCTTTTTTTCTTTTTTTAATGCACTACCCTGCAAGCGTTTCCTGAAAAATAAAAAATAAAGTTTGTGGTCATAGGAGGTGGTCTATCTATTTTCTGTTACGCAAGTGAGTGGTAGCGCGTCCCCAACAGCTGACGGCGGCGGAGAGGCGGTCGCCGTGCTGCCGACGCACTGCGCTTGTTGCAGTGGTCGCAGGAGTGTACGCGAAGCGCAGAGCGGTCGTTCCGGTCACAACGGACCCGGTCGTGGGTAACGGGTTCGTTTCAGATGTTTGAACCAGCCTTTACACAGCTATTGTAGGCGCACAGCAGATCTTCGTGACTGTACGCCGTAGCCGAAACCTCCGGCTGCTCCGGTGAGGACGGTGGACCTCGCGTCGGGCAGGAAACCGTCCGCCATGTTTGTAAGCGTAGGTTGCTTACTATTGGCTAGGAGCAAGAGCTGAAGCTCGTTTCTCATTGGCTGTTGATTCGTTTGGTTGCATGCGGTTCCATGTGTGTGTACACGTCGCGTACAGTTGTCGTTGAAGTCGCAGCGGTTGCATTCGTTCGTAAGCAAATGGTCGCTCGTTAGTCGCCAGTGTGAACGCGCCTTAAAGGGCCTCTGACACGCCAAAAAAAATTTTTTTTTTTCACGCTAAACGTTGCAATGGCATATCAGGACATTACAAAAAAATTGTTTCACTATAGAGTTGCGTAGTTTTTTTATAAAAAATAGAAATACGAGGCCCAATTCAAAGTTCCCGCCGTGCACTGTGACGTAACAGTGTACCGCAAGGTGTCGGGGCGGTCAGAAAGGAGGCATCGAGCTACGTCACTAAAAGTGGGTTAACCGGAAGTCGCGTGAGTTTCACTCCTCGTGCTCTCCGCGACCGTGCCTAAGACGTTTTTTCTTTTTATTATTCTGCTCTTCGTACGAGCGATCGTAGAAAACGAAGTTTCAGTTCCACTAGCTCTTTATCCCTGCACCGTTGGTTAGTTTGCGTGCTGTAAAATTTGAGGACGAAGAGTCAGTGGATCGACGTGATGGAGGTCAATGATGAAAGCGTTGCGAGTACAAGCCAGTGTACGAGTGCATGCCGTCAGTCCGATAATACAGGGCTATACTGGGCGCAAAACAAACTGTCAAGTTTTGAAAAAAAAAAAAAATTAGAACGCTCGCAGAAATTAGGATTGCTAGCATACGACACGCCCGATCGCATTGCTGAAGGGTGAGACACCGAGGTCGTTGAATCATCGGATACTCTCCAGGCTGTAGATGCCTGCCGTCTAAAGAATACGAACTGGTGAGTGTACCAAGTACAAGTAAACGTCGAGCACAAAGTACGCATTTTGTCTAGAGCACGAGTAGAACTTGTTTACTGGGTGCTCATGCGGCCGATGTATGTCTCTCAGAAATGCATGCAGTGTGATCTCTTCTTCAGTTGCTGAAATACCGGGACAGTCCCTCACACAGCACCTTCTGGGCATTGTAGTTGATCACGTCAATTCACTGACTCCGCTTCTTCTACCTTTACAGCAACATTAAGCGATGAAAAGCAAATAAAAGAAACCTTGTCTGCTTGGATCGCTCGTGGAGGTGCGGAGAATAACAAAAATATTTAAAAAATATTACACGCGCTCGCGGTAAGCACGAGGAGGGATACAACTCACGTGACTTCCGGCGATGCCTCCCTTCTGACCGCCCCGACACCTTGCGGTACACTGTTACGTCACAGTGCACGGCGGGAACTTTGAATTGGGCCTAGTATTTCTATTTTTTATAAAAAAAAACTACTTAACTCTATAGTGAAACAATTTTTTTGTAATGTCCTGGTATGCCATTGCAACGTTTAGCATGAAAAAAAAAATATTTTTTTTTGGCGTGTCAGAGGCCCTTTAAATCAGAGCGCTAACCATGCGAGTCAGTGGGAACTGGCATAAAGCGGATCGGAAAGTGCTAGATCACGTCGTTGTTTGTGCTGTGCTGCTACGTGTGTGTTATTGCCTACTGATCCAATCAAGCGCGAATAATGCGTCGTGACATAGGCCCGTTGCTCTCGGGCAGGGGGCGCGAGCGCGTCCCTAAGACGCGACCATGTAATGCTCGTATTGAGCGTAGAGTGGCGCTGCAGTGTTGGATTATGACCAAGTTAGGGTCGATAAGAATGCTTTTCTCCTTGTTATTTGGTTCTCGTTATCTTTGGAAATTTTATATCAACCAATAAAATTCCGCCTGGCGCCCGCGAGCAATGTGAACGAGCGTAATGACAACCGAAACGCGACCGAAAAATATTACATTTTGTTTCTCGTTAGAGGCGTTGCTCAAACTTGAGAGCTACGGGCCTATTGCGTTTTAGTCTGCATTTGGGTTCGTGTTGCCACTTGGTTTTGTCCACGCTCGTACGGGCACGAAAACAACATTCTGCGCTAATCTATCTATGGTCATATAACTCAATCTATAAAATGAAAACATAAAAAAGGGACATTTCGGCGGCTATCCCAGAGTGTGTCCGTTCGTGTCGCGGGAGGGACCCCCGTATAGATGACTTGAGACGGGGGGTGTTCGACGTCTCGGAGGAGCACACGTCGGGGTGCGTCCCGGCTTTCTCGTCGGGAGGGAGTCGTCACGCGGTCGTCGTCGGCGTTTCCGGGCCAGTGGGTCAACGGGCGCTCCGGCGAAGCCCCTGACCTTGCGACGCTAGAGTTGCCCCCTCCTCCCCACAACGACACGTCGGTGCACTCGCACCCTCGGAGGACGCTGCACGACGTGACCTTCCAGACCTCGTTGGCGGCGGCCGTCACACCGTCACACGTCACGAGGTCACCAAAGGGAAGGCGGCCTTTGTAATTCGTTGTCTCTTGTTTGCTTCGAAGAAAGCAGAACATTTTAGATTTGGTGGTCACTCGCGCCATCTGGTGTGGGTGGTACACGTGGGGAGCGACGGTTGGATCGCCTTCACAATAGTTGGTGATTCATTGTATACATGCCTTGCAAGTGACGTCAGTGTCACGCTAGGGAACCTAGGGAAGGATGGGGCCCCGCCTGCACCATACTGGTGGTTGACTTCACACCGCGCGGATGCGCTTGGCGTAGGATGCCGCTAACGGCTCGGACATGGGCTAACATGCACCGTATTTTCAACGAAGGTACCTAGTTGTGTTACACGTGAACTTGGAAAAACGTGCTGAGCTTACGATGATGACGTTTATCCAGTACGAGTGGAATTTTTCGGCATTGGTGCGATTGCGATACGAGCAGAAAGTTTCGAAAATCCGCCGACGAAGTTTTGACGCAAAGGGCTGCCGTGTCGCAAAAAAAAAGAGGAAAAGCCTAATTGCGCGCCCCATAATTTGACGAGCGGCTCTAGGAGTCGCATGTAGAAAAATTGTTACGATTTTGCGAAATACTGGTAAACAACGCAAGGTTACCGTCATATTCTAAACCCTGAGACAAGGATAAATCAAATAATGGACAAGACAACTCTCATAATCTCAGGGTTTATATTATGATGTTTCCTAACCGGCTTGCCTGCATACTTTCGCTCTTTGCAAAGGTTACCTCTCGCGGACTACAAAGCGATGCCTTGGCGGCGGCGTCTCGTTGAGCTTGCACACGGAGGCCGCCGCCGACCGATCCGTCTGGCCGGGCTGGCGGCGGGACAATCGCCCGGACACGGCCGGGAGCCCTGAAGGTGCGCTCGAAGCGTGGAAAGGGCGTTATGTAACGAAGGCCAAAGGCCATATACACCACGAACGAGCGAAAGCCGATCCAAAGGCGTGCGCGAACGTAAACAAAGGTAGAAAAGTGCCGTCGCTCACCGCTATGAAATGCGTCCCGCAAATTCGATAACCCGCGGCCGCATCCCTTTCCTGCCGCTAGTACTTTCTCTAACTTGATGGCTACTCTGTCTCGCGGGGCATGCCGACGAAACGATCGGACGATCGTCGGGATACGTAGTAATTGCTACAGCCAAGCGCGGCGCAGTTTACCATTGCTCTCGCTGCGAAGGGCCGTCGAGTCAACCACCAGCATGGTGGATACCGGTGTTCGACGTCATCATGTGACGTAGGTGCAAGGCATGTATAGAACAAAAGCACTCACCGATCTACATTATAGTAGGCTAGATCGCGGATCGAGGCACAGCCCCTCAAGCGATGTCGCCCGCGCGACATCCCAACGACTTGGATTGACTCGATTAGTGGCTGCTGAAGTGACTTCACATCAGTTTCGTTCTTTCGTCCATTTTTTCTCATTGACCTTCTCTCCCATTTTGAAAATGACGACACCGGATACAGTCTGGCGCCTTCTCGCCCGGCCGTTTGGAGCTCGGGCGGAAAAAGCGCCGGAAAGTTGCCGGTGCTTGCCGGAGAATCACCACCCGAACGGTGCGCGCCGGTTGGAAACTGACCACGTGAACACTATTGCCAGTTTTCCGGCAAAATAAGTTGCCGACGATTGACCACCCGAATTCGCCAGGCACCACCGGCGGCCATCGCTTGACACCAGCTAATGCATGGGAGAAACGGGGAAAACTGCAATTGCTCACATCAGTAGGTTGTTCTGGTAGACGATACTTTCATCGGGTTTTCCGGGAATGACAGTTAATATTCTGGGCGTAAATATCAAAAGCATTAGAATACCAGTCTTTTTTTTTTTAATGTCTTGTGTTTGAGGGTCATGGTTGCGACTTTGTTGGACGGGAACTGTGATGCGGTTCAATGAGACAAGGGTTGCTGAGAGTCAACGTAGAGCCTTTGGTGATCTCGAAGTCATCAGAGCTTCGCAGACGATAAGTTAGGAGGCATTTACTGGGGGAATTCGCATAGTTTCAAGCGCTTGTACAGAGTTCTTTTGGTGCCAGCTTTTGCTTTGAATTGCAGTGAGGGTTTCTGTGATAAGCTAAACCCCGGAGTGTGTCGTTCATTTGTTGAACGTGTCATTTATTTAGCTATGGAAGCAAGCAACGCCTGCACAGCCGGTGGTGCTCGGAGAAATGTTTTCTTTTTTTTTTTTAAAAAAATCGGCGTTGGAACGCTTGACAAGCACCGATTTGATCTCCAAACACCCAATATACAGGGTGATACAAGAAGACGCCAGGCTCTTTAAATCGACCGGAAAATTCGGTTTCTTAACCTATCGCGCTACGCCTTTGTGCAGCGTTGCCCACAGATGGTGCATTTTTTTTTTTGTAAAATTTGCAAAGAGCGAACTTACTTGAGAAAAAAGTAAAGAAAGAAAAAGGCTTAGCTCCTATGAAAACGCAGCGACGCCACCGGTCTGCAAACAACACGGCGCCGTTTCTCACGGGAGACAAGAGATGGCGCAACGAACGCCACCAACGAACGAGCATACGGCGCCGAGAGCCGGCGTCTTTAGCAGACGATCTTTTCGAATCAAAAGCGGCGCGAGCTTTTTTCATATCAGTTGTTGTTTTTGTTTCTGCGACTGTCGCCCCCTGCGGAACGCGCGCCGCTTTTGAGTCGAGAAGATCGTCTGCTAAAGAAAAGACGCCGGCTCTCGGCGTCGTATGCTCGTTCGTTGGCGGCAGTTGGCGTGGCGACCGCTTGCGCCATCTCTTGACTCCCGTGCGAACTTGGCGCCGTGTTGTTTGAAGACCGGTGGCGTCGCTGCGTTTCCATAGGAGCTAAGCCTTTTTCTTCCCTTACTTTTTCTTCAGGTAAGTTCGCTCTTTGCAAAAAAAAAAAAAAAATGCACCATCTGTGGGCAACGCTGCACAAAGTCGTAGCGCGATAGGTTAAGAAACCGAATTTTCCGGTCGATTTAAAGAGCCTGGCGTCTCCTTGTATCACCCTGTAATGATCGTGGCACATAATAAAATACTCTTGGAGCACCGCGTAGAAGCTTCAATATTCCTACTTTTATGTGTTTCTTTCAAAGGCTTGCGTGTATTGCCTGGTGGCAAGCAATGGCCGCCGGTGATGAACCGAGAGGCTCCCGATCCGCGATCCAGCCTCCCTAGTGAAAAAAGTCATTTGTATGAGAAATTTCTTGTGTCCAATAAACACATATGAATCATACAAGATATATAAGAACATATAAGAACCATATAAGATCTATATAAGAACTATATAAGAATTATATAAGATAAATAAGAACAATATAAGAAACTTATAAGAAACTGCTTAAAGATTTCTTATATGGTGCTTGTATGTTCTCATATATCTTATATAGTTCTTATATAGCTCTTATATGGTTCTTATATGTTCTTATATATCTTGTATGATTCATATGTGTTTATTGGACACAGAAATTTCTCATACAAATGAGAATTTTCAATAGGGCTACTACAATAGAGATCAGTGCTCTCTGTGGTGTTCGTCGTAACTTGCCCGTCGTATTTTTAGAGTTTTTATTTTATACACCAACTCATGTTTACAAACAAACCGGAGCGTCCCAAACGGCATTCCACCGTCTGTGTGGGCAAGAAGCGCCGTGTCCCGCATCAACAAACCATTGAAATATGATATTGTCTATAAATATGATTCCGTCTTCCTAGCAATGCTTTACTACTTTAGTGACCCCAGCGAAATCAACGAGGCTCGTTACACTGCAAACCTTCGTGTAAATAATGTGACGTGCGGCGATTCATTCCGTGTGAACGCCGCAGAATGGACGCTACAGGCGCGTTCACACTGGCAAGTCGCAGCTGTCGCGCGACAACTTTTGTAACAAAAGCGACAGTCACAAGTCGCGAAAGTGACCGATTTTTAGCAGTCGCTTTCAGACCGATTTTTGCGACTGATCGCCGAGTCGCCCGGCGGCTGAACCATTCAACGGTGCCTCGGAATTCGTGACGAGGGGGGGGGGGGGGGGGGGGGGGTGCCTCGCGTTTGTTTACATCCGGCACGCCGAACTCCTGTGGGTGAAGCAACCAACATGTCCGTTCAACGCCCCGGTTCGCGGTAGCGGCCGTGGATACAAAACCGCAAAGGTCTCTGCAGCTGCGCTCTGGTCAGCGCTATAAAGGGATATGGAAACGAAATTGTTTGCTCCTATTTCTTTGCTTAGATGTGGTCTACGGTTTGGCGGAAGCTCGAAAATACCATAGTCGGTTACAAGTTAAGAAGGTAGGAGAAGCTCCTCCCACAAGCGTGGTGCGCCGGTTTCAAATCCCTCCGCAATCGAAAGAAGAGTTCACTGGAAACGCTCCTTGTTCCGCTTCAATGGATAGATAATGGCCACAGAGTGCTGCCAACTTGTCTCCGACTCCCACTTTTTAAGAAAGCGACCTTTGTATTCATCGGAGAAGGAACCGAGCCCCTGAAAGCAGCCTTTGTATCAATCGGAGGGGGAAGCTAATCCCCGAAAGTCGTCTTTGTTTCCATCGGAAGGGGGAAGACTTAATCTCCCTCTCGTGGCTTCCACAATGCTAAGTCAAAGTCGAGAGATAATGCAAATATGTACAGAGAGGCACGACCCTCCTCGCGCGTTGGCCGCAACGTCACGGAAACGATGGGACGCTATTGGATGCGGAGGTGGCGGAGGGATATATGATTCCCTTTGAGGGGCATTTGCCACTACCTTCTTGACTTGTAAGTTGTAACCTACTATAGTGCTTCCTAGTGTTTCTGGGCTGCAGGCAAAAAAGTCAAGAATACTAATTTTAAAACGAATTCATGGATTTCAAAGTTGTGCCTGATGGCGGTGTGTGAAGCTCCGTTGGAGTTTCGCCACGTCATCGGCCTCTAAGAAGCAGCGCCAGTTTGCGGCAGTATGGCTCGCTCGTGGAGTGAATGTGATTTGGCGGAGAACGCTAACGTGTCAACTACGTTGTATATATATATATGTTAAAGCTCCCACAGTGCTTCCGCAACTTGCGTTTCACACCATCAAGGTCGCCGTCTTTTGCAGACGTTAGGTAGGAGCTTGATCTAATGGGAGAATCGTCTGCCATACTTGATTCATTACCTAAAAGAGGGCATCAATGGCTTTCCCCTCTAGGTTTTCGAACCGCTCGTATGGGATATTGTCTTATCCGGGCGACGAGTGTTTCTTTGTTGCTTTAATGTTGCCCCCCCCCCCCCCTATCCAAAAAGGGGATCAGTTCCAGCGAGCCCAAGAAAGGGTGACATCAAAGTTAATCAAACCTAACCCATAGCCCCGGAAGCCCTCAAAAACTAAGTGAGAACAATGACCGCATTTCCATTCCCTAGGCGAAGACAAGCTTTCCCCAAGGTCAGTGACCCTGGACCCCACTGATGTTGGCTGTGTCTTCCAAGAAGCACAGCGAAATTTGAATAGGCACTGGAAGGATGCAGGATCCACGAGATAACATGTTTGACGAACTTCTACGGGGGAGGTGTTTCGAAGAAAATAGCCGTCACTAGGGCGGAAACATTCAACGACCGGTGTTTCGGTTTTTAATCAGGGCAAAAAAATTCAATCAACGGTGTTTTACGGTTTTAGCCGTTTTTGAATTTTCGTCGAAGATGGATGTTTATATCGTTTTTTTTTTTTTGGTTGAAACAGGGAAGTGCACAGCCTACATATAATCTTGCATACCAGCCACAACGTAATTTTGAAAATTTTACTGCGACCTGGACATCAACATTCACAGAGTTTCACTTCCTTCTTAAATAGACGAGGCGCGTGCGTGCACCATCCCGCTTTGAAAGTGTGCTTTTTTTTAAAGCACAAAGTACTTTTCGAAGTTGCAGCGGGTTACCCCGTTGAGTGCGCTTCTTTCCGAGCGCCGGTGTACTGAGAAAAAGCAACACCCGCGGAGCTCACATCCGCGGGTGTTGCTTCTCAAAACTGCACCTTTGCTCGGCAAGAAGGGCACTCAACGGGACTAACCCGCCGCGATCAACACTTCGAAAAATACGAATATTGCAGTTCATCTCGAAGCGAATATCGAATAGTGTACTATTTGAAACTACTAGCCAAAATTTCGAATATTTTTAAAACACTAAAGAATAATTAATTGCGTGTAGATTCCGAACGTTACTAATATTGCTCTTTTTAGGCTCACTGTGCATTATATTTTGATAAAAAAAGTAAAATCTTTGGGTGTACAAGACGTAATACAGCAATTATTGTTTGAAAATGCCGTCCGACAGCACCCTTCTGTGTCTTATCCAAGGCCCAGAAGGAGGGGCATGTCACGATCTTGGAATACATTTTTAATCGGAAAATCGGCCGCCGATAAGTGTAATTTTTTTTAGGATGCTAAGGACCGGTGAGTGGGTTATCACCATAAACAGACGATATCAGGATCCACTCGAGTGCCCCTATAAATCTATAAATCTGCCTCTGACGACGACGCTCAGACATCAGTCACTGCCAGCGGCGAGCATAGCGGGCCATACCATTACCCCCTAGAAGGTAAGGCCTGCTCTTTTCCCCTCAACCGTCCTTAAAATTGGATCCACAGCGTGGCGGCTACTTTGCACCAGCATCGCCGCCAGCACTTCTTGCAGTCTCACGACGAACGCGACCCTATGCGGAGAGCAAGTTTGTCTGCTTCTTTTGAAAGAGTTGTGGTAACGTGAAAACGACGCCGAGCTCTGATGGAAGGATAGTGGGTGGACCTCAAAGCAAGCTGTCTTATAGGTCTATCCACAATCCTTCAATCAAAGCCAATCAGAGCGCGGCGTTCTGACGTCACCAGAACCCCTGCAAAAGAAGCAGACGAACTTGCTCTCCGCATAGCATGGGGCGTCGCCAAGACGGACGCGTCGGCCGCTTTCCGACGGCTCTCGTACGAGATTCAGCATGTTTGTCGCTTGGGGTGGGTCGGGAAAACACGAACTAGAACAATCGAAGGCTATGAATAGCTTTCTCTACATCCCCATAGTGTCATCACACTCGCGACTTTTTTTCAAAATCTCGACTCCGGCTTTCCTACTAATGCGGCCTTCCTTGATTTCGATAAGGCTTTCGACAAGGTCCCTAACAATCGCCATCTGTTCCAACTCTCTTCCTTAAAATTAGATCCTCTTTTTCTAAAATAGATCGAATCTTTTCTTAGCTACCGTTCTCAATTTGTTTTCGCTAACGACTCACCCTCCTCCTTAGCTTCAGTCTCCTCCGGCTTGCCGCAAGGCTTTGTACTTGGCCCTTTACTCTTTCTAATCTATATTAATGACCTCCCACTTCAACTTTCTTCTTCAATTCACCTTTCTGCGGATGACTGCGTTATATAGTATAGACTAATAAAATCTCTCGACGACAACCTGCTACTCCAGAGCGACATTAACAAAATTGCCGACTGGGGCCGTACTTGGCAAATGTCCCTAAATATATTAGTAAATGCATGCATGTATGTTTCACGCGCTCGTCCTCCCCCCACGTAACAACATTAACGCTAAATGGCACTGTCCTCCAGGCCATTACCGAATATAAATATCTTGGTGTTTATTTAACTAATAATTTATTCTAGAATATTCATGTTGATAAGATGAAATTCGCAGCTAATCACTCTCTTGGTTATATTTGGCGTAATTTCAAGTCGGCTCCTTCTAACCTCAAAATACTTCTCTATATTACTCTTGTTCGCCTTACACTAGAATACGCCTCATCTATCCGGCATCCCCACCTGTTAAGTACGGAGAAATCCTGCCTATTATTTAAGGTGATTTTTGTTAGAAAAGTTGATCTTTCCGAAGTTGCGTCGGCGTTGTTTTCTTTTTTTTTTTTAACTTTCTACGTCGGGTTCGGCGTTTTGGAGGGAGCTTTCGCGGGGTCATCGCGGCCGAGGTGGGAGAGCCTCCCCCGCGGTCGTTAAGAAACGTCTCGGGTTTCTGTGCGGAGAGAGCCCGCGCTTTGAGCTGCGTGTGGCTTTTAACCGAATGGTCCTGTGGATAGAGGATTTCGCCGCTTAGTATCAAATTGTCGCCTTTTACCCGATGTAATAATTTAGCTGTTGGAGCCGGCCAGACTGCGGAAAATGCAGAGGACGATTCTACAAGGAATTTGGATTTGGCGGTTGGAGCGCCAGGTTGACAGCTCGCCGACCATTGGGCAGCAGTGTACCACGTGGGAGTGGTGAAATTTGAAGAGATTGGTCGGTTTCTGAGGGGAAAGGAGGCTCCTACGAGCCTACAAAAGGAGTGCGGAGAGGATTCTCGGGGATTGGCTTCGATTTGATTTTGGGAGACTGGGAACAAAAGTATGGGGTTTAATTTTGGGACTTTTACTCACTGCTAAGTTGATTTGTTTTGTTTCGTAATAAACGTGGCCACACTGGCCACTGTAAAGCCAACCATCGTCGCAATGTGTTCAGCGGGATCGAACCACTTTTAGTTGTCTTTTTTTTATCAACTTCCCGGGGGCTGTTGTCATCGGGCGAGCACCATCCTCGGTCGTCACCATCCGGACCAGGACGCCCACCCCGGCCAGAGGAAGTTGACTCCACCTTTCATTTCTCACCAATGCAATAGAAGCAGTCCAGAACCGCGCAGCTCGTTTCATTTTTTCCGATTACTCCCGTTTTCCCAGTGTCACTGAAATGAAATCTCAATTAACCCTCCCTGACCTTTCTCTGCGCCGCAAAATTTCCAGGCTTTCCCTTCTGCATGAAGTGTATTGCTCTCCCTCTTTGAATCAGTCTCTCCTTAACCCACCCAACTATGTTTCTTCAAGGCTGGACCACACATGCAGGATCGCCCGACCCAAGACCAAATGTACAGCCCATCAGCATTCACTTCTACCCGAAACTACTGTGGACTGGAATGGCCTTCCTGATAACATCGTCACCATCACAGATAACACCAAGTTTCGCCTCGCACTAAACCCCCACTCCCCTCTCTAAAGCCCCTCGGGGCCCTCAGGATATTTGCAAATAAAATAAATAAATAAATAAAATAAATATTCCGTTAACCCTCAAGCTCAGACGGCGGTCAGTGCCATAACCTTGAGAGCAGAACATCGATGCTTCGAAACATCCCCCCGCATAACAAGCGCTCGCGCTAGAACGACACGTCTCGAAGCCAAGAGCGCGGGCCAGCTCGCGCTTGTAGCTTTGGCTGCAGTCTCAGCTTAAAGGGGCCCTGCAACAACGTTTTGACTGGTTTTTAATTTGCACCAAACTTGAGCGGACTGAACGTAGAAACTTAATGAAACGTTTCTTTTCTCGAATTTCGCTTTATTTTAAAAGTTATAGGCAAATTAAAATTACAAAAACAAGCCAAAAACAACCTCCTTCACGACGACCTTGGTCGCTTGAGTGGCCGTGAACTAGAGGAGGTTGGATCCTCCAGTACCTACGACCGCAGCGCCGCCGCGTACATCCGGGACCTTTCTACGCTCGCCGCTCGTCGGAGCCTGATCCCATTACCCCTTTCTAGTATGCGCCGCCTTTTCCACCGCTTGGCGACGGGTATGTCGACGGGTCATTTCTTGTTTCCGTATTTTATAACGTGCATTTGTTTCTTTTCTGATGTAAAATACTGAACAAAATCTACTTTCATAAATAATTGAAACGTTTCGCGCCACTTACATTTTGTATTTCGACTAAAAAAAAAAGCTTTTAGCGGCTCTGACCGTAGTAAGACCCGGACCAAAGACCTCACATATCGCGCGCTTTCGGTACCCCGGGTCGCCCCCGTAGGTGGAGGAGGTTTCCGCGTCGTCCGATTAAAACATGACACACTGATATTTAGTTACTCTCTCGGTGCCCGCTGGCTTGCCCGAACCCCAAGAGACGTGGAAACCGGAAAAAAAGTTAGACGCCTAAATATGACTGCAGGGTCCCTTTAAGGGTGAACGGAGTATGCGGAGATCAAGTCGCCTGCTTCTTGCCCAGGAGTTAAGGCTGAACTCCATGGGACGAATATGCTGCGAAGAATAGAAGAAGTTTGCGCGGCGGCTTTTGTTCTGCGCGTGGATTCTGCACAGTGGCTGATACGTCGCGCGCAAAGCGAGCGTGCCGTCGGGTGACGTTCATCAGTTATTCGTCGCATAATTCGCTCCATGGAGTTTAGCCTTTACGGTGACTTCAGAACGACGCCGTGCTCTTATTGGCTGATTGAAAGAAATAGTGGGTAGACCTCAATGCTAGATGCCTTGACGTCTACCCACTATTTTTTTTTCAATCAGCCAATCAGAGCTCGGCGTCGCTATGACGTCACCGCCACTCCTGCGCAAGTAGCAGACGACTTGCCCTCCGCATAGGATTGCTCCAACTCAGCGATTGGGCTCGAGCCAGACGCTGGGCGTCCTTCCACGCACTGATTGGACACGAGGCCTAGCCGAACGCTGACATGTCCAATCGCGTCCAATCTTTCTCCGCACCCGATCGCCCTGCGTGTGATGACGTCAAAATGCTAGTGCACGGGCCTTGAATATTTCATACTCGATGTCGCACCACGAAAAAAAAAGAAAGGACGTTTTTGCGGATTATTCGTGCATTGGGCGAAATAGCTCTTACAAGGTTTGGTTGTCGGAGAAGGAAACGATGCTTTTGGTGATTGAAACGTGTAGGTCTCGATGAAATGTCATAAACCTAATCTAGGACATATGTCTTACACGAACGCGTGAAGGTGGAAAAGAGTGCCGTGCCGCGAACAGCCGTACTTTTGTTTACTACGGTTCATGAGCTGAACGCAAGTGTATACCTTAAAACAAGAGATGAAAGACGTTTAGAATTCTCTGTAATGTCGAGTTAGAGCGCAGCTCCTGAGGAGGAGAGGGTACGGAGGGGAGGGTATGACTCTGCTTCTCCTCCTCCTCTCCTGCTCCCCTCCCATTTAGCGGAAAATTTTCGCTACATTTTACGCTAAATTAAGCGAAAATTTTGCCGCTAAATTTAGAAGGAAAATGTTTCCGATAAATTTAATTGAGAAATTGAATTGGTGTTGAGGTCACGTGACGTTAATTTCCCCGCTAAGTTTAGCGGAAAAATTTCTGCTAAATTTTTCACTAAATTTAGCGTGACGCCGCAGGTGACGTCACGTGTGCTGTCATTATCGGAAACGTCCCATAGTGCAACTCGTGGTTACGCCGACGGCGACGGCGACGCCGACATCGACGCCGTACAACCCAGAAACGGGCGCGTAAGAGCTGCGCTCTAAAATCGTCTTCTGCGCGCTGCCATCTTTGTCTGCTGGGCTGTGGAACGCCCTTTGAGCATGCGCTGTAGCTCTGCTGTGCGGAATATCAGACGCTGCGAATGCGTCCACTGAGTGACTCAGTATTTCCCACCCGGGTGATAAGCTCTGGAAAGGTCTTTGCGGAGCGCAAGTTCGTCTGCTAGGTTTGTTCGGGTTCTGGTGACGCCAGACCGCCAAGCTCTGATTGGCTCTGATTGAAGGATAGTGGGTAGACCTTGAGGCAGCTTTCTTTCAGGTCTCTTCAATCAGAGCCTATCAGAGCTCGGCATTCTGACGTCACAAAGACCCTCGCAAACGAAGCAGACGTCATGCGTAGGCCTTGTCTTCTGGGTGGTATTGGCCATATTGCCGCGCGCTTACGTAGCTGAGCCGGCAGCGCGCTGGGCTCACGCGCACGTGGCTCGGCTTTGATTCCAGGCACTGGATGTGCTTTGTAGAAGATTTGAGGAGGTTGGAAAACCGTCCAGCTTGTTCATGTTTGGAATGCATAGTTGAACAAGGATTGAGGCAGAATATTCTACGTTCCCAGGAAGAAGCTGCGCCGCGCCGTACAAAGAGTGTTTTGCCTGCGCTCCGTCCAACGGTTACGCCGCCATAGACGCTTGTTGTCGTTCGCTCAATCTTATTTTTTTTTTTTTTTGGTACAGGTTTGCCCTATCAAACGTTTTGTTTGCTCTAGGGTTTCGTCGCCTAACCAACTGTCATTAGTGACATTTTGGTGGAGGTGCTCGGTGTTGTAACTTCGCCTCCGTGGGCGTCGACCGAAATCCAGACAACAGGCAGCCGGCTTCGATCGCACCCGCGTTCCAACTGCCACGGGGCGTTTATTTGTGAGACAAAGAAGAAAAATACAGAACACGCGACGCCCTCCTAGCGGAGGTAATTAATTCAGTCACTACAATTCCCCACACTAATCCAAAACACACGTTTACACAGTACAATAGCAACACTTCAACTTGGTCTGTCAACCACACTCTTAAAAAAAAGCTAGTAGTATTTACTAGGCAAGAGCTAGTAACCGCTTGTCACATATGTTACTAGGTACCTAGTAACCTTAGGTAGTAACGGTCAAGCTAGTAACGGTTACTAGGTCAAGAAGCTAGTAACTGTTACTAGCCTCAAGGTAGAATTGATGTATTTTACTACCTCTAGCTAGCAACTAGCGCAACCTCCCGGCGGAAGAGCGGAAACGCAACTAGTCACGTGATTTCCGGTAGAAAAAAAAAGGTGTGGGGTTATGCCACTTACCACTAGATGGCAGGCGCAGCAGAAATTGTAACTGGAAATTAGTAATCGAGGTGGCGCTAGTCAACGCCCAATTAAATTTACACAAAAAAGGACACCTATTATTTATAGTTTATTTCTATTCTTCCTCATTCGCAAGTAGATACATATAAACAGGCACACTCGACACAATACATGCAACACAAACACACGATCATTCTAATAACTAACTTACGGGCGGGGGCAGTGGGAATCGAACCCATGGGACGTTCCCACCGCAAGCTTATGAGCTGAGATGCGTTAGCCCACTCGGCCACTTCCTCCCTGCTAACTTTCGTGACTGTCTTTATGTCTTTTATACTGACCATTTGAGTGCGCAAACTACTTGTGTATCAGCACGTCAGTTCTTCGCAGTCGCTAGGTCAGTTGCGCGACGAGGCAAACCGCATGAAAGCGACGGGAACAAGCGACCAAGGCAATGAGCGACATTTCCTAGAAATTAACAAAACCGAGCGACGCGACGGGTGACTGAGAAATTGCCGTCGCTCGTTGCTCGCTAAATCGATTACATGCGGTTCAGCTTTTAAAACGAACGTGGTCACCGTCGGCGAGAGAGTGCTTTCTTGCCGTCTCCCGCGGCGAACGAAGGCTGTAATTGATGGGGAGTACGACGGCAGCTGCATTCCTTTCGCGTGCTGCGCTACAAAAATGCATACAAAATTATTACCGCGTGCAGCTCGCATCTTAATTTTTGTAGTACACTAACGAATGCTCGCGTTTTTGGGGAAGATATAAGCAAATTCAGAAAGCCAAAACAGTTTTTTTTCCATTAGTCCTAAAGCTACATACACAATTTAAGGCGCACATAAACGGTTGTGACAGTGCACTGTCACGACCGAAGACAGCTCAATCAGAATCATTCAACCACCGAGCACACACAAACCGTGAAGAAGTTCTCAGTGTCAAGTAGGAGGAGGGAGAGAAAAGCTTCTTGGACGACGAAACCAAATCCAGTGACAGCGGTACCGGCTCGTTAGAACTATCCTCAGAGCAGTCCAGGTTCACGCACACACTCGCCCCGTCGAGCGCACGAACGTTAACTATGCACTCCAACACGGGAACACGAGAACTGCACAAGACACAAGGCAAAAACGGCAGGTTGACATCAGAGAAATTAGCGTCTTGTGAACTCAGACTGGCCCCAACTTGCTTGTCGTACAATGTTGCCAAGCGTCTCTTGTGAAAGAAAAACTTTAGTTTTATAAAATACAGAAATAAAATATAAAAAAAACAGAATGAACTTTTTATTTGTTTTCGGAAACGTTTATAGTGTGTACTACGTGGCTATTTTCATCCCAGTTAAAACCAAAATGAAAATATAAACGCTCACAAACGAATGCAAACGAGAAGGAAGGTAAGTCAGCCGCATGGCCATTGCATCAACAATGGCTGCTGCGCCCGCTGCAGCGCTGGCTTCCACGTCGGGCTGGTACGGAGGCTGCGATCGTTATAAAGTGAGCTCCAACGCTTAAACATGCCCCCTCAAACAATATTTGACGCTACCATTGCGTGTTGATATCTCCCCCTGCGATCCGAAGCAGCAAGTACGTCGCTAACGCTGGCAATCGGGTATGAAGCAAGCGCCGCCATCTTCTCTCCGCCTTTGCGGTAGTGAATAGCTAGTAAAAAGGTAGTAACGGTCAGAAAAGGCTAGTAACGGCTGCATTTGCTAACTTTTTACTACCTATCGCGCGTTTGAGGTAGTAAATAGTTAGGGAAAGGTAGTAACGGTCAGAAAGGGGTAGTAACTGCTGCAGTTACTAGCTTTTTACTAGCCTTTTTTAAAGAGTGAGCGGCAAGTTTGGCAAGTCCCTTGGATACCGGGTGGTAAGGAGGAGTTGTCGTGTGAAAGATTCCATTTTCACACATGAAGGATCTGATCTCTTCAAGACACCAGCTGTGGTCCATTATCTGTGACCACTTCTTCTGGCAACCCGAACTGCGAGAATATCATCTGCAGCTTTTCGGTGGTGTGCAAAGAGGTCGTAGACGACATTAGAATAGGTTCTACCCATTTTGAGTGATCATCAACTAGGATCAGTATGTTCGATAGGTCTTTCTGTGTGAAGTCTAGGTGCACGCGTTCGAAGATCCTAGTAGACAACGGCCAATGTTAAACCAGAGCACGGGGAAGTTGTTCTGCGTTGCTTGACAGACGTCACACGTTCGCACCAGATTCTCAATGGCAGCGTCTAATTTATCCCACCAGACATGCTGTCTCGCCAGCATCTTCATTTTAGATGCTGGCGATGATGACGTCATTCAATGCTTTTGGGATGACCACCCTCGTGCCTCATACCAAGCACTCCTGGTCAGTAGACAACGCCTCTCTTCTCTAGAAAAAGGGAATTAAGTCCGGATCGTCTACTTTTTTAGGCCATCTTCGTTTCGTGAGTTCGATGATCCGAGGTAGTGGGGGATCCTTTTTAGTCTCTTCCTGCACTGTCCAGCTTGTGACCGGAACATGATCGAGCGGCGAAAAGTAGTTAACCTGGTCGCAGTCGTCTGTATTCGCGGGAAAGGGGAGCCTTGAAAGGGCGTCCACGTGACCAATGCTGGTACCCTTCACAAAAACGATCACAAAGTCGTACTCAGCTAACAGAAGTCGCCATCTCTGTATACGTGCAGCTGCCATGCCGATTGACTTCTGTCCTTTCTTCAAAAGTGTGGTGAGAGGGTAGTGGTCAGTGACCAATGGAAATCTTCTACCGAAAAGGTACTTATGAAACCTCTTGACGGCGAATATGATGGCAAGCGCTTCTTTTTCTACTTGCGAGTAGTTTTGTTCGGCTGTCGTCAATGTCCTTGAAGCGTACTCAACCGGTCTGTAAACTCCCTTGCTCACTTCATGAGCCAAAACTGCCCCTACAACATAATTAGAAGCATCGCAGGTCAACCTAATAGGCTTGCTTGGACAATACAAGGTCAAGACATCAGCTCTACACAGAAGCTCTTTAGCTTTCCTCACACACTCATCACATTTTTTTGACCACAACCATTCAGCCCCTTTCTCTAGCAAGTCGTACAGAGGCCGCAACGATGCTGCCAAGTCTGGCAAAAACTTGGCGTAGAAGTTTAACATTCCTAGAAAAATGCGGAGTTCATTTACATTTGTAGGAGGCGGAGCGCTTTTGACCGCTTCCACCTTGTAGGGGCAAGGCCAGAGCCCGTGTTTGTCCAGAATATACCCAAGGTACTTCACTTCGCCCACAAAAAACTTGCTCTTTTCCAGGTTCAAACTAACACAATGCTTGGCAAGTCGTTGTAACACGTGTTTCACATTGTCAAAACATTCATCATGATTCCTGCCTCCAATCAACAGACCGTCTATGTAACATGTAACCTTCGGCAACCCAAGCAAAATCTTATCCATGGTAGCCTGAAAAATAGCAGGAGCGCTCGACACGCCGTACGGCAACCGCGAAAATTTAGAAAGAGCGAGGTGAGTGTTTACTGTCAGCGCTTTCCTCGCGTTGCTATCAAGTTTCAGTTGCAAATACGCAGCGCGCAGGTCAAGAACCGTGAACACGCGGCATTCCGTGAACGTTGCGAACAACTCGTCCACCATTGGCAAGGGGTGCCGTGCGCAAGTTCGGATTTACTGAGACACTGTAGTCGCCACAGATACGAATCTTTCCGCCGGGCTTCGGAACAATGACTAGCGGAGCTGCCCAGTCAGTAGTCTGCACAGGAGACAAGATAACATCGTCAATCATACTCGTCAACTCACAATCAACAGCATCCCTAAACGCAAAAGGAACGGTACGATGCTTGCAGAACACAGGCTGAGCATTATCCTTAAAAACAAGGCTTGCCGTGAATCCTGTTATGGCTCCGAATTTTTTCTTAAACACCGACGGAAACATCACTTTCAATGTTTCAAGAGATTTCTCTTCTGCTGTAACTGCGAAAACTGACCTCCAGTCCAGGTTTACTTGCTGCAGGCAGTTTCTACCGAGCAGCGTTGGAAGCCGCACATTGCCGTTTCTCACCACCACTAAAGGCAGCACATGTTTCTCATGACCGCTAGCTACCTCGACGTCGGATACACCGACAACATTAAAGGAGCTGTGCAACGATTTTAACGTTGAAAGAATTGGCATCTTCTGCTTTTGATATTGTTCACCTTGTCACAGATGACAGAAAACACACCTCCTTTCATCGAAATGTTGCAATATCGCCGCGTAATCGCGAGGTAAAAATTAGAATATCCCCCGACCTGCAGCCGCGAGCGGCCGTCATGGGAAACACGCGGCGTGACGTCACTTGGGTAGTTGTAAAAAAGATAGCAAGTTCTGCAAATACCTGCTCGATAAAAGGTATTTTTTCCATAAATATTGTCGTCCCAACAACATAAATGCTTCAAAAACGTAGTATCATTGACAAAAATGTTTATTATACATACAGTGTTTTAGTGGCGCCATCTACCCGTGGTCAACAAAACCGTCAGCTGGAGCAGCGTCAGCGGCTAGCACGAGGAGCCGAACGAGCGCCTTGGTTTGGTTTTCCGCCGTGTCGATCTCGACTTCGAACGCCGCCGCCCGGCAATGCCGACCGGGTGCTCTGTTCTCCTGTGTCCTAACCGGACTCCACAAGGCCCTCTTGTCCGTGCTAAAAAGCTCCTGTTCCATCGTTTACCGCGCGAAGAACCTCTCAGGGGTCTGGCGTCGCCGCGTACGGAACGAGCCCCAGTGACTCGCTGTACTCTAGCATCTGGAGCTCGACCTCGTTGAGCTCGCCTCTCCAGCAGCCGGTGGCCATGTTGATCGCGTGTCGCAAGCATGGGGTGACGCGGTCACGTGGTCGTGAGCTGATGAGTTCTCGCCGCTCACTGATGGCGTAGAGAGAGGAATTTACCGGAACCCCGCGCCTACTCCAGTGACGTCACTGCGCACGTGACCCGGAAGACGATGTACGAGTTGAGAGGCGGC
>JABSTQ010007070.1:0-20835 GCA_013358835.2 Ixodes persulcatus | reverse complement strand
TGTCGGCGAAGGTGCAGATGATCTTAGGCTTCCTCTCGTATATCGATTAGATTAACTCGCTATGACATCTACATTCAAGCAGCATTCTGAAATATTTCTGTTCTTATGCATTTACCCTACAAATACTTTCGTTTCAGTTTATTAAACCAGTGAAGTACTATATAGTCGTAAGCAGTGACAGAGTGCAGGCGAGCTGGTAATGTATCGACATCTTGTAAAGCCTGAGATGGTAAATAGTAAAAAAAAGTTAGTTTTTATTGTTCTTTATCTCAGTGTCTACAAGATGTACAGAGTCGTTTTTTTTTCACAGTTAAGGATATAGATATTTGAGAATACACGTAGCTTACGTGTTTGTATGTTCATATTTAAAGGTGAAAACTCTAAGTGCAAAAGCGGCTGAGTGAACACAAACAACTTGGGGGCGCATGAGCTTCGCCTTTAAGAGTGGAACGCGACAGCGTGATCGGGTCCCGTTCGCAAAACCTTATCATATAAACGTGTGCTCGTTGTCAAGCCGTGCGAGCGTGTACGCGTAATCTGGTCGATAGCGTCACGTGTCACGTCAAAACCGTATCGACCCGCTAAATTTGGCGGGAAACGTTTTCCGCTATCTTTGGCTAAAACTCTTTCCGCTTAATTCGACGGAAACATTTTCCGAAAAATTTAGCGAGAAAGATTTCCGCTAAATTTAGCATGAAATTTTTTCTCGTAAAATTTAGAAGGTAAATGTCATAATGCAACGCGCGTAGCTGCGTGTGACGTCAGGTGTGACACACGTGGATGCGCGCGTTGCATTATGGGATTTTCTGGCTCTACCAACGCCGACACCGACGCCGAATTTTCAGCGATACGAGCTCCTAAATGCATTCGCAATAAACAAATCTATACATATACTCAGTCGACTTATGCAATGACTAATAATAACCCAATTAGTTCATAAAAAGGCATCGCATTCGTTGTCGGATTGCTTAGACGACGTTTGGAAACGCCGCACACTTGCTTCGAGTCACATTCGAATAAACATGTCCCGCTCAGTCAGCGCCCGCACACCGATGGATTGCGAGGCCGGCTCGTGACCGTGCTTAATTTCCCTGTGTGTCCTAGTCGAATCTCAGGTGGCGACAATTGTCTTTCTTGGGCGCTGTCACGAGGACGCGCAGTCATAAAACAGTGTTTTCTTTTCTCTTTTTCTCTCCGGACGTGATGCGAGCATAACTTTGAACTTTGAACTTTGAACTTTATTTCAGCAACATTATGCCGAGGACACCGGACAAAAAGCTAACAGAAGCTAGCTTGACTGGGTCCGGTGCCCTTGCATGTACAGGGAACACAATCATATTTAAACAATCCTAAATATTTCTTACAATATTCATATCAAACAATTTAAAACGTTCCTATAAAATTTTAAAATCACCGACACTAGAGAACAAATTTTTTTTTTTTAATTTAACAACACAAAAAAGTACGCAATGTTTTCTTAGTTATACAATGAATATCGATGCGGTTCATTACAATGTTGTTAAGCAATGTAGGAAGATTATGAGCAAGAGACTGCAGTGCATAATTTGTACGGAAATGAGGAACCTTCCAGAATTCTTTACGACGAACATCGAAGACTGATTCACGCTTAGTCAGGTTTGCTAGCTGTGACAAAAAAGCAATAAACTCCAAAGTTGAAAATGCGTAAGAAAATAGCAAACGATAGTCATAAATACAAGAAAGTTTCATAATATTGTAGCTCAAATATAATGGTTCAGCATGTGTGTCGTACGGAACATTAGCAATGAAACGAATAATTTTTTTCTGAAGAGTTACTAGTTTGTTGACGTTACTTTTGGTCGTTGTGCCCCAAACCAAATGGCAGTAGTTGATTTGTGAGCCGAAGAGAGCATGATAAATTTGAATCTTAACTTTTGTAGGCAAAAGAGAGCGACAGTGACCGATGATGCCAGCTACCTTTGCCAGTTTGTGAGTTTGAAATTCTATATGATGATCCCATTGCATGAACTCTGAAAAAATTACGCCTAGCGTTTTATGATGACTTACTATTTCAATTTCCCTGTTTCCAATCTTAAGAGCATAACTAGCATCAATATGTTTATTTACAGGTCTAAAAACAATCGCCTTTGTTTTGGTAGTATTTATTTCGAGGCCATTTTTTTCTGACCATAAAAGAAACTTTTCTAAGATAACATTACCTTTAATAATCAGTTCATCGATATTCGTCGCAGAAATAAAAATACTAGAATCATCTGCATACATTATAAAACGTGAGTGCTGACAAATGTTGACGATGTCATTTATGTACACGTTGAACAGAAGTGGGCCAAGTGTGCTGCCCTGCGGAACACCAGACTTCAATAGTTTCAAAGATGAGGTATAACCATTTATTGCGACACACTGTTTGCGATGTTGTACATATGACTGAATGAGTGCCAAAGACGTGCCCCGTACACCATAACAGGAAAGTTTATCAAGAAGCGTTGCATGGTTAAGAGAGTCGAAAGCTTTGCTAAAGTCAATAAAAAGTCCCAGTGTCATCTGTCGTTGCTCTATATTTTTTAATATTAGTTCCTTCTGCGTTAACAAGGCGCATTCCGTAGACTTTCCCTTACGGAAGCCAAACTGGAAGTCAGTCAGCACTGAATGTTTATCAAAAAAGTTATCTAAACGACGCAAAATAATTTTTTCTAGCCCTTTGGAAAATATGGGTAAAACAGATATTGGCCTATAATTTGCAATTACATTGTTATCACCTCCCTTATGCAAAACGGAAACTTTCGCGAGTTTCATGTTATCTGGGAACTTGCCAGTTGACAAGGCCAAGTTAAATATATATACTAACATTGGGGCAATTATATCAATCACAAATTTGACGGGCTTTATTTGTATGTCATCAATGTCGTGACTTCTGCTATTATTAAGTCTCATAAATACATTAAACACTTCTGACTCGTCAGTAGGGGCCAGGAAAACAGATTCGTCTACTCGACTCGAGATGGACGAGGAAGCACACGCATTGTGAGCGTGGGTGGGTAAGTTTGTAAAATGGCGATTAAAATAATCAGAGAGCGGTATTCCCGACAAATTTTCACCAGATATCGAAAGCGTATCTATTGATTGTTTTTTATTGTTACGTTGAAGTACTGTGTTAATGGACTGCCATACAATGGCGGGGCTCTTTTTGTGCGCAGCATGAAAGAGACGTTTGTGATAATCTGACTTTGCCTTTTTTAGTGTAGATGTAAGTTGATTGCGATATTTCTTGAACGCAGTATTGTCATCGTCATCTCTTGACGAGAGATAGGTCTGATACAATGGATTTTTTTTTCGTATCATTGCTAAAATAAACGGGGTAACTCATGGTTTTCTTATTCGCTTTTTAGTCGTGACAGTTTTGTACGGAAACGACAGCTTTGAGAGTCCCGGAATTGATTCCGAGTTACCATCGCTGCTTACGAGAGTGCCCGGGAGGTGCGACACAGCTGGGAGGACAGAGGAGGTGGAGCACTTCTACTGGCTGACGCAGGAGAAAAGGGACGACTAAAGGGGGATGGCATATTGCAAGAAAGAACATTGTGGTCGCTACTACTGATTCACTTTAGAACGCGGTTCTACGTTTCGATTCTTTCAATTATACGGCAGGAATAAGTATAAACAAAAACAAACGTTTTTTAATGAGTAGAAAATTTTGCTTCTGCAACGTTGATTCTTAAAGAAAGGTGTCAACAAGTCCTATATATATATATATATATAAACGTAAGAAAACGCACCTGAGACGGTTGTTGGAGTTTTTAAAACATTGTATTGGTAAAGTTGGTCGACGTTTCGGCCTGAGCCAGACCTTTTTCGAGAGTGGTACATGTGATGTCAGATTGACGCTGTCACGTGGTATTCAAAACATCTGGTTTCTCTCAAGAGTTGACAGTATATATATATATATATATATATACTTATGCGGTTTGTACAGGTGAGTTACACGGCAAGGCGGCATAGTATAAGTGAATAATCGTAATGATCAGACGGCTAATAACTGAAATTCGTTAATTAACTTTCTAAATAATAAAATAGACATATGGTTCCAATTAGAAACTTGCTCAGCGTCACCGAAAACCGCAACATCAGTAATTTTCAGAAAGACTTTGAGCGCGTGAGAAGCGTAGTATTTCACCAAAGTTACCACTCGTGGAGCAGGTACTGGGCTAGCGGTTGCGGTAAGGCGCCCGCTCAATTTTTCTGTTTCTTATCTTACCCCAGCCTTGTACCTGATCCACGAGTGGCACCTTTAGTGCAATACTACGCTTCTCGCGCGCTCAAGGTCTCTCTGAAAATTACTGATTCAGTGGTTATCGATGACGCTGAGCAAGTTTCTATTTGGAACTATATGTCTATTTTCATAAATTAATGAGTTAATTAACAAATTTTAAATAATTAGCCGACTGATCGTTATGATCAGCCCCCTATACTCTGTCCCCTTGGCCATATAGTTCACCTGTACAAACCGCATAAATGTAACTTTGACAGCTTTTTTTAAACAAATATGTTAACCTTAAAAAAAACACCCTGTATATATATATTGTGACAGTAGGACATTGAAGTGCAACGAGCGTGACAACAAGAAGGAAAAGAAGAAGAAGTGGGTCATAGACGGGAGAAGGACGAAGTGGCAGGAACGAAGAAAGCGATCTGTAACATTTTGGCGTCAGAAGTGGGATCTGCGTAAAGAAATGCCCTTCACACGACAACAAGCACGGTCTAGCGAACCTTCCCATTCTCCCGAGGACACCAGCAACGCTGAAGGTCCAGTTACCTACGCCCAACTGAGGAATCTGTTCGCGGAGCAGAGACAAGGCTTCGAATCAACGATGGCGGCTATGGTCCAGGCGCAGCTGCAACCCGTTACGTCTGCGCAAGAAGACCTTCGACAAAGAATCATTGCGCTAGAGGAAAGGAGAGACTCGGAGAATCTGACCGACTCAACAACGGTATGCACATTTTCGGCCACCTCAAATCTCCTTTGCTTGAAACTGAAGCCTTTCGATGGTAGCGGGCCACTAGACCTTTACCATGAGCAAGCTAACATTGTTGCTCATGCAAGCCAATGGTCCGAAGATGAAACAACTCACGCTCTTGCGGCACAACTACAGGGACCAGCCATCGCGATATTGGCCCAAATATATGGAAGAGCTCTAACCTACCCAACGTTGGTAGCGGCACTTGAAGACCGCTTTGGCGACAAACATCCACAAAAGGTCCGCTATGGCGAGTTACGTTGCCGTCGACAACAGGCGGGGGAAGCGCTGCAAGTCCTGGCAACGAAAGTTGAGAGCCTAGCTCGAAAATCATTTGTGGGAGTTGCCGCCGACACTTTCCACCTTCTCAGCACTACTGCCTTCGTCGACGCCATTGTGGACATTGAAGTTCAAACATTTGTTCGACATGGAGGGCAAAGGACTGTTCGAGAGGCTTTGGCTAAGGCGTTGGAGATCTCCGCCATTCAAAAGGCAGCAGCAAACGCCCAGGCTTCTTGGCCGGCACAGTTACAGCCAACTACTCGTCTGGAGACGCCAGGAGCACGCCAGCAACCTGAAGGTCACCAACGAGTAAACACTAAGAGGCGCTGTTTTCAATGCGGGCGACAAGGACACTTGGCTGCAGAGTGTTACAGCGCGTCGGGAAACGGTTATCCCGGTCCACAGGAGCAAGATCGGGTATAGAAGACCAAGTTTCCCTCGTCTCCCTTTCAAGAAGTTTTACCGGTCTTCCAACTACCCAAGTGGAGATTCAAGGAGTTTGGGTTCAAGAAAGCCTCCTCGATACTGGAGCAGCGGTTAACATAACCGACGCGACGCTTGTACCGGCTGATTGTAATGTTTCCCGGATTGCTCCACAACTTTTCACAGCCAACGGTGTCAGAGTTCACACCGGTGGACCAGTGAACTTACTGGTCACTGCGCTCGGTGAGACGTCGTTAGTGTACTGCGTAATTTTGTCGAATTCCGTTTCTCCAATCCTTCTGGGTTATGAGTGGTGCCAGAAAAACGATTTTTTTAAGGGGAACCCTGACCAGAACAAGGCCACCAGAACTCCGCATCCACCCGTGGAAACATTAGACGCCAGCATTCCACGATGCGAAAGTGTTTTTGTGTGGCTTGTGTGGCTTGTGTACCTTGTTCGCTCATCTTCCCTCGTCGCCATGGAAATGTGGCACGTATTTCTAAACTTTTCCTACCGCCGTCGGAGAGGTATGACCAGGAGCTCGTTTGCCGCCGAAGACATGAGACCCCAGTTCCAGTTTAAAGAGGAGAACGAATGCGAAGACACCCGAGTCCAGCAGAGGCCACATCGACGCTTTGACGGTAGGTACTTCCGCAGGCACGGCGGAAGGTCCAGGAATATTCAGAGTGGTTCGACATCGAGCAGGAGCCCAGGAACAAGCCGGGTATGCGGCGCAAGCCGATACCTAGGCCGACGTCGCCTTCGAGGGCGTCCGACAAACGTGACCCGACGAGATCAGCGGTGCCCGATCGTGGAACAGCACCACGAAGAAGCCCGTGCTCGCCGAGCGGGTGCTGGGCACCGTCAAGTGATTCAATGTAAAGAACGGCTACGGCTTCATCAACCGCAACGACACGCGGGAAGACATCTTCGTCAACCAGACCGCCGTCACGCGGAACAACCCGCAGAAGATCATGCGCAGCGTTGGCGAGGGTGAGACCCTGTGCAGGACTCCGACGACTTCCACGACGTCGTGCTCGTGCCGGACTCGCCGCGGCCGGAACCGCCACCGCAGCTACGGCTGGCGTTTGGGAGACCCTTTCTACGCCGCAGTCAACTGATGCTGTGCGTGTCAAGACAGACAGTCAAGACCAGCTTGGGACACAGACTGCCGAGGACGGACAGTCAACCAGGAGGGGGGAAAATGTGACAGTAGGACATTGAGGTGCAACGAGCGGGACAACAAGAAGGAAAAGAAGAGTAGTGGGTCGTATGCGGGAGAAGAACGAAGTGGCAGGAACGAAAAAAGCGATCTGTAACAATATATGTATATATCGTAAAAAAGAAGTAAATACTTTAAAACGTATGTATTGGTCGAGGTTCCGAGCGGGGACCGCTCTTCATCAGGTCCTAAATATATATACGGGGTATTTTTTTATACTTACACATTTGTTTAAAAACAACCTTGAAATCTACACTAATGCCTGTTTGTGCAGGCAGGTTATACGGTCAGGCGGACAATATGTGGGTGGCTAATTTTTGCGATAAGTTGGCTAATTAATATTTTTTTTAATTAACTCTTTAATTAGAGAAAATAGACGTATGATTTGAATTAAAAACTTGTAGAGCTTCATCGAAAACGACTAAATCAACTATTTTCGGGAGGATATAACGCCAGGGCAGCATTTTACGGCGTTCTGTAAAAATGCTCCATTTGGACGCATTTCTAGATTTCGGTTTCTTCTCAGAGCGCATCACCGCACTCGAGGTCCTGCTCCCCAGTGGCTGCGACGCGCAACACAATTGCTCCCTACTTCCCTTCATTCTAGAAAGGAGGCGAGGGGTGGCTTTGCGCCGCGACCATCGGGGAGCAGGACCGCGGGCGCAAAGATGCGCTCCGTTAAGAAACCGAAATCTAGAAACGCGTCCAAATGAAGCGTTTTTACTGAACGCCGTAAAATGCTGCCCCGGCGCTATATCCTTCTAAAAATGATTGATTTAGTGGTTTTCGATGCTGCTCAGCAAGTTTCTAATTGGAACTGTATGTCTATTTTTACTAATTAAAAAGTCATTAAAGAATTTGAAAGAATTATCCCACTTATCGCAAAGATTAGCCACCCACATAATGGCCGCGTGGCCGTATAACTTACCTGCACAAACCGCATTAGTGTAGCTTACACAACTGTTTTAAACAAATTTGTAAGTATAAAAAAGAATACGCCCTGTATATATATATATATATATATATATATATATATATATATATATATATATATATATATATATATATATATATATATATATATATATATATATATATATATATATATATAAAGAAACATAGGGAATGCAGCCTCTCAGAACTTTTTCTTCGTCCGAACAGTCGTGACACTCTTTTTCTCCCTGGTGCAACCACATCAGGTCACTTAGCGTGCGCATGAAGGACGTGCGAGCGATGCGCGCAAAACGAGAAAGTCATTTTGTTGTGTTGCTTAGATGTTGTGCTGCAGGGGCGACGACAACGTGCGCTTACGAGCCGACGACATGGTAACTGCCTGTCAAGAACGGCGTGGCACGCTGAAGAACGGAACTGCAGCCCGTACGCGTCCACAGTGCTCCAAACCGGCTACAGGAGCTTCCGAGGGCGTCCAAAGCGCGCACCCGCACACCGGACGCTTATTTTGAGATGCTATGCGAAAGGACGCATAGCAACAGCGTTCGCACAGGAGTGGCTGGTTATATAGAGACCGACGGCGTGACTTAACACCTAGCAACTGAGGTGTTGTAAGGGACACCGGCGCTAGAGCGTATACTTGTGCCCACTTGGGAGGGGCAACGCGAAGCGGTGAGTACGGGTGGGCCAAGGTGGCTTAATATTTTGAAATAAACCATCCGCAGACTGCCGCCGCTAGGTGGCGCAACGTGGTGGGCCAGGGTGGGTTAACACGCGCCCCAATGAAACACCCGCCATCCCGCACTGCGCGGCATCGAAATTGGCGGAGGGGGACATCGCCGGCGATCTCCGGTTGCTTGGTTGTACGTGAGGGCGTCGCTCCCTATAACCAGTCAATCTAGCGCGGCCTCCGTTGATACGCGTCCAATCGCCTAGCATCTTGAAATACGCACCACGCTTCCACCTGCGCGCGCTTGCAGGCGTTTTCGAGCCTGCTTCCACAGCCAGTAGGGCTGTGCCGCCATCTCGTAGTGACGTTGTGAACTTTGAAAACTCTAAACGCACCAAACCGTCCAAGGTCAGAGCAGGTAGCAGGGCACTAATGCTAACGCATAAAAATGCGAGGCACGCATTAGCGTGTGTGTGTGCGTCTGAGCCCTATTTTGGCCGTGTGTGCTTGTTTTCACGTGTGTGCAAGATTCTCAGTGCTCCAGCTTCATTCTATAAGACGTCAAGAATATGCAATTTTCGTTTACATAGGTTTGGCCGTAATTTAGGTATAGGTGTATTTGTGTGTGTAAAAGGTGAAGGGGCTTATGCGTGTTTATTTTTTTGGACCCTTAGGCAGGAATACTTCTAGAAATGTATTTTCAACCTCCTCCTACGCATTTTGCTATGTGATGAAAAGCGTTGTGTGTGGACACATTTCCTTAACAACTGTAGTACGCCAACTAAAAATTAACGAAACATTAAAAATATGGTAAGTGATTTTTCTAAGTTTAAAATTTTATGATTGGAGATAACTCTTTTAAATCGAAAACTTGGGAAGACTTTCATAATTATAAAATATCAGTTGAGGTGTGTGACCTAAAACGAAGAGGGAAATGTTTGTCTACCTTGTTCTCACCGGTATTCAGGGCATCTGCTTTAAGAGTTTGAACTAAGAAATTCAGAAAGGTGAGAGTGAGCAGAGTATGTGGAGTGTTTGACGAAGCTTATTCTAGGTCGTGGTATGCACATCACTTCCCTTAAAGGGGCCCTCCAACAGTATTTGAGCGTCTACTTTTTTTGGCGGTTTCTCCACGCTAGTGGTCCCGGAAACCCAGTGGACAACGAAAGAGTTTAAAAATATTAGCGCATCATATTTTAATTTGACAACTCGGAAACACCTCCTCCGACGGTGGCGCCGCGAGGTGCCGAATGCGCGCGCATAACGGCGCTCCCTTTCACTATACGTCACGTTCACTGGGTTTCGTGATTGGCGAGAGCCGTCCCAGAAATTTTGAAGCGGAATAAAGTATATCACACGTTAACCGTCATTATTTCTCTAAAAAGTCGTTTTTATAGAGCTAATAAAGTTGCAAAGTAAAGTTCAAAAAGGGCGAAAACAACGCCTCGTCGCTCATGCGCGCCTCCAAGTGGCGGAGTACCTCTAGGCTCCTACTCGCCGAGGTGGCTCCGGTGGCGGAGTTGCGGGAGACGAGGCTTCCGCGGCTGTCGAAGCGGACTCGTCGCGGCGCTTGCGTGGTGTGTCCTCGTACGGCGCGACGCCCAGCTCCGCACTCCTTTTTAATAATTCGGCGCTCAAAATCCGATAAGCCCGGTAAATTCATCGATGATGGCAACCCGATTCCAAAGCTACGATGGTTGCAGCGAGGTCTAATGGCCGACCGGGCCGACGGGCTATCAACCACACTCGCGTCCAATTGGCCAACCGCTTTGCTCCAATCGCTAAACTGTTTCATTTTACGTCATGAAGCGCAATGTTTTGCTTATTTAAAGTTGTTTCCTGCAAAATTTCATTTGCTAATAACTCACAAAATATTGCGAATTTCTGTAATATTTTTTTTCTCGGTGTTCCTGCTTTCATGGAGCTCCGTTTCAGCGCGAACTTCAAATCAGTCAAAAAATTGTTGGTGGGCCCCTTTAAGGTATGAAATCATTTTTTTAACAACAAGTGTATACGATATTGTGCACTCCCCGTCACTGAGCTTCATGGTAGCATAACATTTGAAGAAAAGATTTTACGGTTTTGGGGAATTTTTCTTTTAAAGGGCAACTCCGGTCCATACTTTCGAGTTTGGAATTATGACTTTTTTTAGCTTTTAGCGTCCCTGAATTACAAGGGGCAATATTTTTTTTTTCGCGTTATTGTTCGTAGTTTTAAAGATATCGACGCCTCAAAGATTTGTTTGGGCCGCGGCCGACAAAACCGAAACTAGACGCTCGAGGCCCCGGCAACACCGGAAATCAGTCGCTATGTGGACGTGACGTCAGGATCGTTCTCGTTCAGCAAGTACGCAGGCTAAGCGGCACCTACCTCTGTTGCGCTAGCCGTCTAAAGATAGAAGCTAAGCTGCTTTTGTTTTAATTCTGTATACGTTGTAGTTATTTTGCACATGTAGTAAGAGTTAGTGCGTATTCCCAAAAGCTAGAGATTGGAAAACCCGTGAACTCGTTCGGTGCAGTACTCGGCGGTCGGCGCCATACGTGCGCTCTGCCGTACTCGTCGCTTGTACACCGAAAAGCTGGCGACGGAAAAACGACGGAACTCGTTCGGTGCCGTACTCGGCGGCTGTCGCCGGTTGTGCTGACGTCCGTACTCGTCGCTAGGCCTAAATTGTCATCGGGGCTCCGTGGATGGTTCGGCGTTACTCTACGCCGCGCTGCCAGTAACGCTCAGTACTGGGGTCCCTCTCGCTTTCGCGCTGCTGGTCAGTCCCAGACACCAAGCTTTGAGGCTCACCGGCTCGGGCCGCGGCGCCCGAACACACGTGTGCTGGGCTGTAAACGTCTGGCGCGTAAAAACCGAATTTGTAAGCTACAACACTAATTTAGCACATAAGTTTGTCTAGGTTGTAAATCTAATTTGTAAAAATATAAAAAAAAACTTGCCGCACTCAAAAAAAAAAAGAAGAAAGTTCTATAGGCAGACATTTTCTTCTCAAAGCTAGCAAAAGTTTTTGTGGGTGATAGAGGAAAACCGAGAACGTCAGCAAGGTGAGAAGTACACTTTCTTTCCCTTCTTTCACTCAAAGAAGCGCACTTTACACCGCTCGACCACTCAACGAGTGCTCCCGTCCGAACTGGAGGAAAAAAAAAAACGATCCTGACGTCACAGCCCAACGTTGCTTTAGCGATCGGCAGCCCGCTGGCCGCCCGCTAAGGAGCAGCGGCTCGCGGCGGGTCGCATTTTTGTTATCGGCATTAGTTGAGAATGCGGCGTCCCCCTGACGTAATATTTTGGCTGGGGTTGTATTTCGTGTCACTACAGCGATACCAGTAATTTATTACATTTTGATGTTTGGCCGGAGTTGCCCTTTAACGAAATACTCTGTACAGTTTCCGCCTCAACGCAGTATACTCTATATCTTTCTTCATTTCTTATTATACATTTTAATCCATGCCTTGCTTTTAATCTCCAACGGGGTTTTACGTTTACAGTGTTTAATTTTAAGACAACAATAAACCGCCTGAAAAAGAAAACGTAGAATTTTTTTTTAAGCTTTGCCGTATTATTCGCATCTGATAAAAATCTATTTCGTTCACAAATTGTGTTTAAGATAGCTTTTAAATATAAAACTTGCGAACTAAGTGGGGTTTCTTTTTCGATGGTATATTTGAGCAGAGATGATTTTAAGATTTTTTTTTTATTTTCGAAAAGTGAAAAAAAGTATAAATATATTATTATGTTCGTTCCAAAAATGCAGTACAGAAATAATTTATATCAGAATATTTATTGGCACACGTCCGATGACGTCATGACCTGTTGGTACAACCGATCATTGCGTCATATATTTTAATTTATAACATTTTTGTCTTTTCCCGGTAATATTGGGGTCGGCAGTCGTCTTTCTTGCCTAATATCAAACAATCATTTGAATGGGTATGAAAATAAGAGCTTGGTAACTGTCAAAAGTCCCTTAAGTGTGCCATCTAACATATCGTAAATTTATTGTGTACACGAAAAATTAGAAATATGATACATGACAGACAGTGGTACAGAAATGTTAACCAAAGTAATAGGCTGGTTGACTACGTGGTCTAAGCAGATGTTCCAGAAATTATAAAAACACGTATAAAACAAAGGGCATTACAAGTTTATGCGTTGAAAAAAGCAAACGGGGTGCAGAAGAACCAATGTTTAAATTGAATATTATAAATGTTTTATATGAGAAACACATAATATGTATGTGCTGACACTGGTTGAACACCATGCGCGTCCAATATCGCAATCAATTAGACATATAACAAAATCAACCGCTCCTTGAAATATTAAAAAAATCCTTCAAAAGGTAATATAAATGTACTTTATAAAATAAATTTCTGCTACAAAATAATATCCATAATTTATTCCAACTCTCAGTTGATGTAGTAAAATACGGGAAAGATTTAGATATATATCCTTTATGAAAATGACGTAACTGGTTGCTTCATTGTTCGCGAGCAATGTATCACATATGTCACAGTTATATCGAAAGGCTTAAAATAATATTTGTGAACCGGATTTATCCAGGATAACTGGATCGAAACTATTTTTTTTTTTAAATTATCGCCGCAACATATATCATGTTCAATTTTTCTGGAGCTCAAAATGTATTGTTACATTTGACGTCAAGAAAAGTTCCCGTCCTGGCGGAATTCCTAAACTAATCTTTTCACCAGGTAATTTGTGTTGACATTGAGCTACCTAACCAAATGAATGTCTGTTTCCTCAGCCACTGTACCTGAAAATTAGAGATCAGCCAGAGTAGTGTCTATGCTCAAATCTGGCAATAAACACAATCCCAAGAATTACAGACCGATTTCATTACCATACACATTGAACAAGCTCCATTAACAACTTCTCTATAAAAAGATATCCGGTTATCGTGTAATTCAATGTTCTGCCGCCGTCGTTTTTTAACTATATAACACAATTCTTAAATTTCGCCCACAACATTATTTTATCTCTTTAAAATAGAGGTCAAAAATAATGTATTTTTATTTATTATGCTTAAAGCTTTCGAAGAGGTTTCTCACTAAAATCTACCTGTGAAGCTGCAAGTTATACTTAAATATTTTTTGCTTGTTCGAATCAATTGTTTCACACAACTTGTTTCATGTGGGAACGCTCCTTCTTTAAATGCATTGGTTAGCTCAGGTGTCCCGAATTAACCCGTGAAAAAACTTTTAAAGTTTTTTTGTTTTTTTTTATAGTATGAAGATGACAACAACGAGGCAGTGGTGTGGAAGACCCTCTTGTTTCAGGCCCCCCGTAATGGCCTGGCCTCCATAAATCCTATCCCCCTGTCTTGCCTTTAATAGTGACCAAAAATCGTATATCTATAAAAAACTCTATTCGTGCAGTAAACGGATATTATCAAATAAGATCATATGAGAGCATAAGAGTATCGTATTAGAGCAACATAAGGTTGTATAATAAGTTATAACATATCTTTTATAAGCTGGCTCATATCGCCAGCTGCATGCTACGTTAGCTGAAACGAAGTAGAACAACTTTCTTATGATGGATGTTTCCATATGAAAAATTGCCTTGTCACCAGATAATCCCTGGTGCATGCGCAAAATACCAGAACTCAACTGACTTAGGGAATTCCACTTGCATCGTGCTGAGAGCTCCTCTTACTTACGTAGAATAGTGAAACCGTAGCGACGGGTTCTTGCGTAAAAATGTCTGTGTTTACGTAACGAAGGTATATCACATTTATTGACCTCCGGGCTTTAGGCAAACTATGATCCACGCAATCATAGTGGCAGAAGGAAAAAATATGCTTTGACAACTCCCAAATTCGCCGACGAGCTCAAATGCGGGCGTAATTAGGCACCGCTTTGTTCGTTCTTTTTCTCTCTATTTTTAATTACGTTTCGCGAGTACTTCAAAGGGGCTTAGGTAATGTATCAAGCGTGTTTATGTAAAAGAAGTTTTGCGCAACTTTCGCGAACGGCGCTTGGAAACTAATTTTTCACCGCGCCTATACATGGCTCTTTGCACTCAATGTTTCCTTAATTACAGGATATAACGCCGTGTAGTGCGATGAATAAACTGTTTAGCGGTGTTTTATTGAAACTGATTGGGAACGTCCGCTCGAATTTCACGTTCCCACTGTATTTGTACGGCCACCGAATGTAGTAAGTGCAGCAGGCGTCACACGAACAGTTGCGATTGTAGGTTTTCTGTTGTGTTCTCTTAGGGTTCAAAGGGCTCACCTCGAAACTACAAATGCGGGTAAGCGTGATTGCATGGGATACCAGCTGAAGCGGAATCGTTTGATGTCCGTGAATACCGCGTGAGAATGAAACGCAGCAAACCGGGGCTGTCATGTCTGCAATAAATATTTTGCGCCAGTAAAAATTTCCCATTGAAAATAAAGGTTTTCACGGCAATGACGTCGTGTGGTGCAGACACTTTTGGCCTTAATATGACGCTCTCGCATTTTGCTTCTCCACTAATGAATAAAAGCAATTTCACTCTAACATCGGGCCTTTCAACGTTCATTAAGTAATTTTATCACCAAGTCTTTTAGTGCCTAGCTAAACAGTTTATTAGCGAAAAATGTTATAGTTATATGTTCATACTTCTGTAAGACGAACGATCACTCCGTAAAGGTGGGATTGCACAGCAAAATGCCGTTGTTAATTCTATGACTTTGTCATTTTATTAGCACTTAAGATTGCTAGCAGTTATTAATAAACAAGAAGAAAGTACTAAACAAAGCGACTGAAAGCTGCGTGTGAGGCAATAAATGACATCGTTTATGTCACACCCTAAGAAATATGATTAAGCCTGATGACGACAATATCCGGAATGCTTGGCTGGCGTACGACGAGTGGGACCAGCGATAGACACGAGTGAATAAGAAAAATGTCTACATCAATATCAAAATAGAGACGTTCTAAACAAGATAAAAAAAGGAAAGCCGTTTACAAACTCCCTGTAACGCCGAATTAGAGCGCAGCTCTTGAGGAGCAGGAGGGAAGGGTATTGAGGGGAAGGGTATACCCTCCTCCCTTCTCCTCACCTCTATTCTCTCTGCTACTCTTTCGTCAGCGGCGTCGCCGTCGCCTCACTTGGGTACGTGTCCTCAACGTGAACCGGGGTAGAGACGTGAGCCGCTTCTAACAAGACATCATCAATTAAAATGATAAAAGCCGTTCAGTGACGTAGTGACATCAAGCGTCCCTCCCTGTAACGCCGAATGCCGCACAAGCCAGAAACGGCGCCTAGACGTTTCTGGGCAGAATCATCTACGGAGAATACAACGAGCCTAAACGATATAACCGCTCGTCGTAATGGGCGCGTTCAGTAGCGGCCCCGGGTCAAGGAGTCACTGACTCCTTCCACTGGACGGCCAAAAGTCACTTCCGGTGCACGACTCCGGGGCTTCGGAGTCAAGCTCCGAAGCACCGAGTACGGTGCCCCTCCTCTGACTGGTGACTTCGGTGAGAAAATCCAAAAAGCTGTGACTCACCGTTCGGGGGCAAGGGAGGCGCTACTGAACGCGCCCATTAAACAATTGTGACTTAATTGGTGACTTTTAAAGCGCAGCTCTTAGGCGCCCGTTTCCGCCGGAGCGTCGCCGTCGGTGTCAGCGTGAGTGTCACCGTCACCCTAACCGCCCGCTAAATTTAGCGGGAAATTGAATTGGTATTGAGTCACGCGACGTCAATTTTTCCACTAAATCTCACGTTCATGGTGACGTGACACGAAATCATGTGACGTCATTTTCCCTCCTTAAATTTAGCGGGGAAACTAAATTCGTGTTGAGGTCACGTGACGTCAGCGGGGACATTTTCCCGACGTAGCGGGGGCAGGAGAGGAGAACGAAATGAGGAGAAGGATAGAAAGGGAAGGATGAGGGGAGGAGGAGAAGGAGGAGAGGAGGACAGTAGGTGGACGGGAAGAGGGGGAGGGAGGGTACGGAGGAAGAGGAGGAGGGGCATAACTCCCCTTCGTAACCTCCCCTCCTCCTCTTCAAGAGCTGCGCTCTAATTTCGTATCAGAGAGTTGTAAACATTTTTTGGGGCTCTTAGGCGCCCGTTTTCGTGTTCAGCGGCATTGCCGCCTCCGTCGCTGTTGCCCGCTCGGTATAACCGCGCGTTGCATTATGGGACACTTCCCGTAATGATGTCACATGACGTTATGTGTGAAGTCACGAGGGTTAAATTTTCGGTGATTTTTCCGCATAGCGAAAAAAAAACGTTTCAGCTAAATTTATCGTGGATATTTTTCCACTAAACTTAGCGGGGAAATTTTTTCGCTAAATTGGCCGAAAAATGTTGCCCTCGTGACGTCACACGTGACGTCATCGTGCAAAAAACATTTGAGCGTCGCTGAAATCGCGCGAAAATTTTGCTACATTTGCGGAAAATTGGCGAATATTTTCCCTAAATGGGAGGGGAGCAAGAGCGGAGAAGATGAGGATGTGGAGGGGGAGGAATGGCATACCCTCCCCTCCGTACCCTCTCTTTCTCCTCCTCAATAGCTGCGCTCTAATTTGGCATTACAGAGAATTGTAAACGTCTCATTTTTAGTGACACATACACAAACTAATAATTAAATTGACCAGTTCAAGGTGAATAAATTAGAAAATTACTGATGACGTTGGCAACTAAGGAGATCCACAGCCTTGACACATCGTGCTTTAACGTTTTTTTGTTTTTTTTTGCGTTAAGCAGGGCATTTAGTAATATTCCAAAGAAATTCGACTTTGTGATAGTTGCTAGGCTTATTCTGATGAAATACAGTTGTTACACGACTGTCCTAAAATTACAATGAACCAAATACCCTTTTCTATACAGCGAGAGCGGACATCTAGCCCGGCGCTTGAAGAAACCTTAGACGAAAGGAGAGGTGTCTTGAGGCGCCGGCCTGTGTTAGTCTTTAGCTCGTAATAGAGGTACCCCAAGCCCATTATAGTCAAGCTGAAGCAGACTGGGCAGCCGGGAAGTTTCACTGGGCCTAGATTGTTTTGCCCCATGGCGCTAGGCAGCCCTAGTCTGGCTAGCCGGCCTGGCAGTTCAGTGGGGGTTCCTTGTCTAGCCAAGCTTGGCTATAGGGTGTAAAACCAGCATGGGCCAGGCTGGCTGTTCAGTGGTCAGCAAAGCTTGGCAAAACGGTCTAAATGCATCCTGGGCCACGCTGGGAGTTCAGTGGTCAGTAAAGCTTGGCAAAACTGTTTAAATGCAGTGTGGGCCAGGGTGGGAGTTCTCGGGTCATTCAATCTTGGCTATACGGGTAATTTACAGACTACTCCCAAGGAAGCCTATGTTGTCATTCAAGGGATGTTTTTTTGGCATAGAGCCCAGCAACATCTAAAATGTTTGGTGCAGTGTGCAGAAAAAACTGGTAGCTACTTTGTTCGGGATTTAGTGCCTCACAAATATTAAAGCTGCTCAGTAATTTTTGTGCGAGCTGTTGCATTTGTTGTGTGGTCGGCATGCAAATGAAGCTGCTATATTGAATCAAGTTCGATGCAGTCGTTTTTGATTTCATGTTCAGTACATGGTGCTGGCTTATGCCCGAGCCCCACTACATCGACGAACTTAAACAAACGACAGCGACAAACCTCAAACCTAAAGCGCAGTTGACAAAAATGCAACCGACTAAGACCGGCAGAGACCAGACCGGTTTGTAAGCCTCTTGCAACGTCCTAGGACCGGATGCGCTGCAGCGGAGCTGGTTCTAAGACTTCGCAAGAGGGCTTAAAAACCGGTCTGGTCTCTCTCGGTCTTACTCGGTTGCATATGGTGAATGGCGCTTAGTCTTTCGCGATTTGACAGGCTTTGTAGAATAAAGGAAGGCTATGCTTAAACGCAAGAATCATGCACGCGAGGGTATCTTTGGCAGGCTTACAATCACTCGTGCTTATTTCGCGAGCACCAAAGGAATAAACGCCTGCCAGAGGTACCATCACGGGCATGCTGCATGGGTTGGAGGCTTATCCGTGTCGTTTTTTTTGTTTGTCGCTCTAGTGGAACTTGGACATAATGCCCGAGTCCCACTAGAGCGACAAAGGCTGGATGCTGGATAAGGCATGTAGCTGGTCGAGTACCTGCTGCCAGGTAACTGGGCTTCACAGCTAGCAGGTGTCTCCGCTGATCCGAGTACTAATGACAGGAATTGTCAATGGTTCGCCCCATGGCCACTTCATGGCTATGACGTAGAGCTGGATAGCAGCACCTGGAGAAGGAACAGGATAAACAGTGATGCATGTTTAGTAAATATGTTTTACATGAACTATAAATCATGCTCCTAATTAAATAATAACACAACAGAAAGGCTACCCAAATAGTCTTTGTGGTATTTTCAGTCTCCTTCAATATAAAAGACCTACAGAAAGTGCGTGGCTGAGATGACAGTGGTCGGAAGAGCTATGTGCACTCCGTGTGATTCAGTTCTGCCTCGAGGAAAGGACTCTCACTCGGGGCTCAACTGGTTCCGAACAGTTTTTGGTTTAGGTTTAGCCAAAGAGTGCGCTTCATCGGCATCACGCCCGGAGATATGGTCACGAAGGCTCGAAGCAAGCATGCTCATTACTGTTTTTGTTATCAGTTGTTTCTGGTGTAAAATTTTAGAACAGGCGCTTTTAAATAAACAAATGATAAAGTTACACCCGAGTCTCATGTTTAAAAAAAAAGCGTGGTGAAGAGCGCATTCATTAATCAGAAGGATGGCACGGACCTTGCACTTTAACGGTCAAAATCATTGCCTTGACTCTTGCCAGTCTCTCTCAAACAGTAATTTCTGAATCAATACCGCGACATTATGATGATGAACACTCTCCACCGCGAAACCGAAAACTAATAAGCGTGTGTTGCACTTTAGCTGAGCCCGGAGTGAGTCCTCCCCTTGGCTATATTGGAATCTCCCAGAGCGCACAAAGCGCCCCTACCAGCCACTGCCTCGGCCAGGCGCTGCCATTCGGGCTTTCATATTGCAGGAGACTACATAACCCAGGAACTACATAACTCGACAGTGACAAGCATGGTGTCCGTCTATTTGTAGTATACTACTGCCAGTACATGCAAAATAAAAGCCAGTTAGAGCACCTCAATGTGAACATAACATATAACATGCAGTACTGTGGAAGGTTGCTCAGATCATCTGAAAGCAAATTTTGAATTGCCGCAAGGTCAAAAGTTTTTTGTTTCTCTTGATAGCAAAACCGAGTCATAAGCACACTTCACTATAAAGACAATGTTTCCTTTTTTTTTTTTTTGAATGCATAGAAGTGTTTTTTGATATTTAAGTTGCATACCTATAAACTTACTGTATAAAGTGGTGCCAACTTCCACTGACAGCCCTGAAGCTATAAAACCACAAAAAACAAATTCCCCAGTAATTAAAAGGCAACAACAAGAAATCAGATCAGAAAAACATTCAGTCTGACTTAAGTATATTGAATCAATAAATACAAAAAAAAATGCTAGCCATATTCTTGCGAAAATGTATCTTAAAATGTCAATGTAAAATGAAATCAGACATATAATGGCCCTACTAAAGCAACCAACAGAAACAACCGGCCCCGACCAGACTTCAATACATTAAGCATGCACACGAAGATTCCTTTGGCAGGCTTGCCATCTCTCGGGGCTCATGAAGTAAGCACAAGCGATGGCAAGCCTGCCAAAAGATATCTTCGCATGCTTGCTGCATGGTCTTGAGGCTTAAGATGGCAGGTTGGGCTAGTTGGATATTCATCACTGAACAATTTGGGAGAAAAACATGACCAACGAAAGGAAAATTTTGACAGGACACGACGTATCTTTCAACCGAACGGTTTATTTAAAAAAAGAAATATAAATACAAATAAAAACTGACATCTGTTGGCAGACCTCCGTAAGATATGGTAAAAACGCACTCTGTTAGAAACCAGCGTCACTGGCTTTACCGAGCGAAATTCTTTGTCAGACAATGACAATGAGGGTGCACTCACGCAAGAGTTGTTACCCTGGGATTTTACCGAAAGTCACCTAACAGTTACTGTGTCCACTGTGCGCAAGTCCAAACTTAGAAAGCTTATGTCATAGGCCGTTACAAGACAAAAACAGCGAGAAATTTCACAATGCCTGCTTGATATAATTCCCGGATAACAACTCATGTGAGCACTCCCTAACTGCTATTATCTGACAAAGAATTTCACTTCCAGGATAACAACTCATGTGAGCACTCCCTCACTGCTATTATCTGACAAAGAATTTCACTAACTGCAGAGCCAATT
>JABSTQ010007069.1:0-24167 GCA_013358835.2 Ixodes persulcatus | reverse complement strand
GACATACCCCCCCCTAACACGAACGTTATTCATTGGACTCTTTATGAAGTATAATAGCACCGACGTTACTAGTGTACTGTATATAAAATACCTGCTTTGCTTGCAAAGCTCCCGGAGTCAGATATTTCAAGTGCGGCCCCTGAAGCTATGAGTGAGAAGGTCTTGTGCTTTAGTTGCAAATCCAGGTTACACGCGTAAGCACATAAACATATATTCGGAAACAACTATAAAGCATCTTAATCTTCAGATCTACCGAGACACTCCAAAGGCAATGTTGTTATGATGTGGAGCGAAAGCTCGCACTGCAGAACCCAGGGATCGTGAATTCAATCCCCACCCTTGCCCGTTTCGATCTGGATGAGCATCGTACCGGATTGCGGTCGTGTATCACTACTGCGTGGTGCACGTTAAAGGGGCACTGAGACATCAAAATCATATTTTTTTTTTATTATCCGAAACGATTGAAAACGGTGCCGGGACATTACCCTCAAATTCAAAACTTGAAAATTCAGTATTTGTGAATTAAAAAAACAATTTCTAAATGCCGAATTTGAAGTTCCCGCGCGCCCCGCCAGTGCAGTCAGTCAAATTTTGCGGTCTCCGGCAAGTCGACTTTCTCTCGGACCTCCGCTGACCCGATGCGAGGAGGAGGCGAGCAGGCGGGATACAAGGGAGCCGGCACGGGAGAAAACCGGTTTCCTCGCCGATCTGCTCGAGCGGCGCCAAGTTTTCTGAGAGAGGACACAAATCTCAGAAGGGACATCTCACCGAACTTTGATTTTTGATATTTCAAAAAGAGGGGCCGTAGTGCGTTCGCAATTGCGTTAAAAAAACATGTTTTACGATTGCCGTTATTAAATGTTATAGAAATGTCGCCAACAAAGCTTCTAAAGTTCCTGATTTTTGACGTCACCGATCAAAAGAAGCGAGGAGGTAGCGGCGGGAGATTTAAACGCCAAAACTAAAAAGGCGCGCGACCGCGCGGGAAACTTTTTTTTCGCGACGCGGTCTTTTTGCGTGTCTATGACTACAACTTGCGTCGTTTTAGACAATAAAAAAATACGACCTTTGGGCTGTCAGTGCCCCTTTAAAGACCCCAGGCTAGAGGTTGTACTGCACTGGCTCAATTTCTCCTCTACAGCTGGGAGACTCATGGCCCGCTGAGGCAGACCAAGTTCTAGGCTGTATAAACATACATACAACCCAATTTGTTTTGTTATGATTTGTTTGAAGCTTTGTGTTGTGCTAGGCACGTATTATTTTCCTTTAAATTAGGAAAATATAAGTTTTTCAAAGCTGACGGATCTATATCAAATAAAATTAATATTCTTTTTCAGCATCAGTAAAAAAAAATCTCTGCCACAAACAGTAATCGACTGGTGTGCTCCTGCGCCCGACGACTGGACCGCACAGTCAGTCGACCCAGTTGACCACCGCCCACCGCACCTGCAGAGTTCTCTCTCACTTCGAGAGGAGAAGGGAGAAGGGTGGTAGAAACGAAGGGGGTGCTTAGCGCTCGTCGGCTCAGCGCGTCCCACCCCACTCCCCGCTTTTTTGCTAGTAGGCTGCTCATCGCGCCATCTGGGGGCTCCTAGGGGAACTAAAGCAAATGTCTCCCAATCCTGGCCTTCAAGCCACTTGACCAACCTACCACATTCATAATTTGCGGGAGTGGCGAAATGGGTGATAGACATCGAGATATTTTGGCTGTGGCGTTCTCCCCCATGTCGCGACGGTAAACGTGCACGAACTAGAAGAAAAGACCCATAACCCGTGCGGTGGTAATATATCCAAACTCTGCATTGTAAGTAGTTATAGCGCGCCATCCATTACTTAAATTTAAAACCACAAAAGTGTACAGCCCGGCGACTCGCCGGCTTTGGCAATTAGGTCTCTGCAGGCGCGAACGGGGGTGCGCCAGCTTGGTAGTGAATGGGCTAGCGAACGTTGTACCTTCAGCCATTTTCCGACTTTTAGTACACGGCAACGTTGTTAAACACTCAGATGGGAAAGTCACCGCTGAAACCTGGGCCTCTGGCGTCCACCGAGACCGAGCTAAATACGACAACAGCGCCATTCTTAATCTTTTCTTCTTCTTCTTTTTTTTACTGTGGTCACCTTGAGCTTGCAGAAAGCATGTTTATGCGTAAGAACAAACGGAAAAAGCTATTTTTGTCGTAAATTCTATTGGAATTTACTACAAAATGACGTGCGCGTGATAGTTTCTAATATCTCTAGCTTCAAGGTTTTGCGGCACAATTAATACTGTTTTTATACAACCTTGTCTCAGCGGGGATTTCAGGTAGCGCGTCCTGACCTGGGCGCATCCTAACAGAGTGGTTTTGGTAACGTTGTTACATGGTTTCCTAGGCAACATGGAGCTCGAAGCAGTGTAGGCCCATTCACACCGGCGGTTGAGTCGCGTTTGCGGACGCGTTTGCTTAAAGATTGACTGAAATTGCTTGCGATTCGATGACGAAAACGGGCGGATCCGCTTAAAATTTGCGTTTTGAACGCCAGTGTGAAGGAGCGGTTTAAGCTGTGTCTTTGTCGTGTCGATCAATGTTGCGTCAGGAACAAATTGGAGACAGTTCACTACACAACGTTGCGATGTATGGGTCTGTACTACAGTAATACCACGTTGTATGAGAAACATGTCGCGCGCTGCAGTCGCGCAACACATAAATTATGCCGCCTAGCAAACGTTGTACCTACAAACTTTTGTCGACTTTTAGCACATGGCTTCCTAGGCAGCATGGAATTCGAAACAGTAGCCTAACGCTGTGCCTTTGTCGTGCCGATCAATGTTGCCTCAGAAACAGATTGGAAACAGTTCACTACACAACGTTGCGATTTTTGCCTCTGTACTACACTGATACAACGTTGCTTAAGCAACATGTCGCGCGCTGCAGTTGCGCAACATTTAAATTATGCCGCCTAGCAAACGTTGTACTTTCAATCTTTTCCCAACTGTTAATACACAGTTCCCCAGGCAGCATGGGGTTTGAAACAGTAGCCTAACGCTGCGCCTTTGTCGCGCCAAACAATGTTGCCTCAGAAACAGATTGGAAACAGTTCACTACACAACGTTGCGATTTTTGCCTCTGTACTACACTGATACAACGTTGCTTATGCAACATGTCGCGCGCTGCAGTTGCGCAACATTTAAATTATGCCGCCTAACAAACGTTGTACCTTCAACCTTTTCCCGACTGTTAATACACAGTTCCCCAGGTAGCATGGGGTTCGAAACAGTAGCCTAACGCTGCGCCTTTGTCGTGCCGATCAATGTTGCCTCAGAAACAGATTGGAAACAGTTCACTACACAACGTTGCGATTTTTGTCTCTATACTACACTGATACAACGTTGCTTAAGCAACATTTCGCGCGCTGCAGTCGCGCAACATTTAAATTATGCCGCCTAGCAAACGTCGTACCTGCAACCTTTTCCCGACTGTTAATACACAGTTCCCCAGGCAGCATGGGGTTCGAAACAGTAGCCTAACGCTGCGCATTCATCGTGACGATCAATGTTGCCTCAGAAACAGAATGGAAACAGTTCACTACACAACGTTGCGATTTTTGCCTTTGTACTACACTGATACAACGCGTTGCTTAAGCAACATGTCGCGCGCTGCAGTTGCCCAACATTTAAATTATGCCGCCTAGCAAACGTTGTACCTTCAACCTTTTCCCGACTGTTAATACACAGTTCCCGAGGCAGCATGGGGTTCGAAACAGTAGCCTAACGCTGCGCCTTTGTCGCGCCGATCAATGTTGCCTCAGAAACAGATTGGAAACAGTTCACTACACAACGTTGCGATTTTTGCCTCTGTACTACACTGATACAACGTTGCTTAAGCAACATGTCGCGCGCGGCAGTTGCGCAACATTTAAAGTATGCCGCCTAGCAAACGTTGTACCTTCAACCTTTTCCCGACTGTTAATACACAGTTCCCCAGGCAGCATGGGGTTCGAAACAGTAGCCTAACGGTGCGCCTTTGTCGTGCCGATCAATGTTGCCTCAGAAACAGATTGGAAACAGTTCACTACACAACGTTGCGATTTTTGCCTCTGTACTACACTGATACAACGTTGCTTAAGCAACATGTCGCGCGCTGCAGTTGCGCAACATTTAAATTATGCCGCCTAGCAAACGTTGTACCTTCAACCTTTTCCCGACTGTTAATAAACAGTTCCCCAGGCAGCATGGGGTTCGAAACAGTAGCCTAACGCTGCGCCTTTGTCGTGCCGAACAATGCTGCCTCAGAAACAGATTGGAAACAGTTCACTACACAACGTTGCGATTTTTGCCTTTGTACTACACTGATACAACGTTGCTTAAGCAACATGTCGCGCGCTGCAGTTGCGCAACATTTAAATTATGCCGCCTAGCAAACGTTGTACCCGCAACCTTTTCCCGACTGTTAATACACAGTTCCCCAGGCAGCATGGGGTTCGGAACAGTAGCCTAACGCTGTGCCTTTGTCGTGCCGATCAATGTTGCGTCAGAAACAGATTGGAAACAGTTCACTACGCAACGTTGCGATTTTCGCATCTGTACTTCACTGATACAACGTTGCTTAAGCAACATGTCGCGCGCTGCAGTTGCGCAACATTTAAATTATGCCGCCTAGCAAACGTTGTACCTTCAACCTTTTCCCGACTGTTAATACACAGTTCTCCAGGCAGCATTGGGTTCGAAACAGTAGCCTAACGCTGCGCCTTTGTCGTGCCGATCAATGTTGCCTCAGAAACATATTGGCGACCGTTGCGCAAAATCCCCCAACACTCCCACAACATTCGGAACATTCTCGCAACATATCTACAACATATCAATGTTACTTGGGCTGGCAACACTAGCGTGCCGTGAGTTACTTCAGAAGTCAGCATGCACCCAGGTCGGGACGCGCTACTTGAAATCCACGGTGAGACGTGGTTGTATAAAAAAAATATGAATTGTACCGCGAAACCTTGTAAATTAAACTTTTTAAAAACCATCACGTGCCTGCTATTTGTACCAATCTCTAATAAGAATTCTTACAAAAAGAGTTTTTTTCCGGTTGTTTTTATGCAAAGATCAAGCTTTAAAAAAGCTCATGGTAACCAGAGTGCTGGCCGGAGAGGTTACTCGTTCTGTGGATGCTAGTAGAGGGTGCCACCGCCGCCTTGTTCTGGAGTTCTCCGGCCCCGCCAGCACCGCTCCGTTGACTTATGCGAAGCTCTGTGCGGCGACCGTCGCTTTGATTAGTGATGGGCCGAAATTTTGCCGATTCGAAAGTTCGGCGCCGAATCTTGGGATTCGGTTAAGCCGAACTTTTGCTGAAATTTTCTAAAGATTCGGCAAAGGTTCGGCAAAAGTACATTGTTACCTGACTTATCATTGATATTGACATTTTTTGGCGAAAAAAGGTTTTATGGCTTTTTTTTCTTAACTTAAATGCAACATGTAATGCTTATTGACACAGTTATTACTAAATAAGGTGATATTCTACAAGGTAATTGTATCGGTCTCGTTTTTGTGTGTTTACTGGCAATTTTAGTGAGTGCATGCAGAAGTGGCGTGACAACGAAGTTGGGTAGAAGCGAGAGTTTCGGTTTTCAGGCATCATCGCAAGCCTGCATGTGTGTGTACATTGTTAAAATGAAGGCAATAATACTACGTTCTTGCTTTCTCGGGTAATCACCGTTTCGTGTGCGAAAACGATGCAACGGTTGCTGAGCCTTCATCAGAATAGATAACAATATTATAGAATTTGATATTATTGTAAATATGCATGTTTTTCGATTTGAGTAACTTGGCGGCAGCTTTGCATAAAAATGTGCGTCCCATGCTCGCAACCTCTCGTTTTTAACCTTTAAAATGCGGGTTTCTGGTGTTAGGACATACACGGACAATTAGGAAGATGGGGAGAGTTAGGAATGTCGGATGTGAGACGTCGAGCATTTCAGTTCTGTGTAAATTTATGCAGATACATGAAAATCGCAAAATAACACTAATTGAAAAAAAATATTATTTTGTTTTGGTACACACTACTTCTGAGCCGAAAACAGAATTGTCAAAAATGCGAGGAGTGCTTTAAAGTAATTGTCGGCCAACGTTTCAACAACCTCGTTTCATCACTGGAAAGGCCACATGAAAATCACGTTATCCAGTGTACATATCCAGAATGCGCCGCATCTTTTGTCACTTGCGCAGTGGACTGCGTAAATTACTGTTCGATCTTCTATTCTTGAGGCAGAAAATATTGAAGACAACCACACTCGCTCACAAACGCACAGTTACCGTGTTGCCTACACCACACATCGCCGTAACTGCTAGTTGTACTACACTGCACGATGGTATCCGCACGACTGCACGGCGTCCATTTGCAATCCACGGCCCCGTCGCGTTCTCGCGCGTGCGCAGACATTTGCCAAATTTTTGCCGAATCTTTGCCGAAATTTCCTTCAAAATTTCGGCAATTGCCGAACTTTGCCGAATCTGAAGTTCGGCAGATTCGGTCCATCACTAGTTTTAATGGCATTTATTTTGAAAAGCATTGTTTGAAAATCATATGTTTGAGGAGTATCATGAAACTGCCTATTATTCACTCGCTTTACTGCTGCTTGTGTTTCATTAATTGGGTAAGTGGTGCGATAGCGCCTTCCGCGCAGTTATGAACAATATCAGGCTACAGTGCCGCTGAGTCAAAAAAAAAAACAACACAAAAAAAAGCCAATGACCCAGCTGAAAGTGACATCCTCAAAGATTAGCCGAGCATCCCACTCATGTAATCCCCCCCACCCCCTTTTGCATTTATATTCATATTGTAATACGCTTAAAGGAGTCATGAAATTATTTTTCATTCTTCCTTAGCAATCCTCAACTCAAAAGCGGATTGAAAAATCACGTGGTCGTGACATGCTTTTGCACCGGTGGGATGTCTCGAAGCTTTCAACGTGCTTTTTGAGCACATCATATAACTTGTCATTCGCAAGTGATAATAAGTTCCGTCAGGGCACTCATTGACCACGAACGCGAATCCAAATATTTGTTGACGAGCGCATACATCCGAGTGACGCGCAGTTTTCGTGTACAATGCGTGAGCTCGGGTCGGCTGACGTGCTTTAGGTAACGGTCCTAAAACCCGGTCTTGTCTCTCTCGGTCGTACTCGGTCGCAAGAGTGTGAACGGCGCTTTAAAGGTCTCAGCCGCATCAGAAGTAAAAAAGCAAAAAAAAGTATATATATATACATATATATATATATATATATATATATATATATATATATATATATACATATATATATATATATATATATATATATATATATATATATATATATATATATATATATATATATATATTCAACTACGTAAAACTATCGCCTTTGAACTCGATCACAGATCGCGAGTTCTTTCTTTTCTTTTTTTTCTTTGGTTTTAAAGTCCGGAAGGCGGTGGTGTAATTTTATGAAAAAGCGGGCCAGCTTGCGAAATACAAAACGTATATATACTGACCGATATAAGATCAACCTTACATGCACAATTAAATCTGTATGTGCCTGTCTTGCTCAGTCACACCCTTTGTCTGCGTGTGTGCATGTGCGTGGACGCATACAAGTTTTTGTTTGCTTCGTGCGCATTATCATATGCTTGCATGAGATGCCACGTAGTTAACGAAAGACGTGGAAAATATATACGAAGCTCAGATCTCCGATTAGCGCAGAAGAGCACCGCATTTTGCTCGTGTTAAGCGTGTTATACATTTTAATTTGCCCGGTGTTTTTTCTTTTTCTTTTTTTAATAAAAATAATATAAATTTACATGGACGGCATCAAATTCCAGACTAACATTAATAAACATGTATTTATGGTGTTAGATTTGCGGGAAGTGATTTTGTGAAAAGGTGTTTTTTTATGGAAAATGATCATAGTGATATTGGTGCAGCTTAAATCACGATTTAAATCATTTTGATTCTTTCTCCATCCTAAACTCAATGAATTTTGGTAGATTAATTTCAGGATATAGATGCCGCGTCGATTTTGGGAAAAAGTGCAGTGACTGCACCTTCTAGAAACCGGGAAGGTTTCTCGTCGGAAGCCAGCATGCAGTGTGATTGATAAAAGGTGCAAAATGTATTTTTGGGATATGTAAGAAACGGAGAACAGCTAAACGACCTCCACAGCTCTGCTCTAGCCCTCATGCAACGTCACCCTCAATGTAGCAAAGCTCAAAAAGCCAAAGTTCCGTCCGTGCACGCTTCCGCCGTCACAGCTTCGCACGCGAGAACGCGCCGCAGGGTGCTGAACGCGTCTCACAGTCGAACGCCAGCTCTTACGCTAGCGGCGCTACGGGCGTTTTTCAAAGCGCCCTCTATAGTTCCCGCACGGAGCGTATAGCCTCGCCTCTTTCTCATTTTCCTCCTTACCCTCCACACTTATTTTGCCAACGTGACCACAGCACGTGACCATCGTGTTGTTGATGGTTGCGGGTAGCAGAGACCGTGGTGCTGGTGGGTTTTATTTATCAGTCATCACAACTAGAAACTCAGGCCAGCGCCCAGCAGACCGATTCTATGGCTGCTGCGCTTCGTTATGTACCCTCAGCTTTAAAGTAAATGCATTCTGTTTTCTACAGATCGTTACCATCCTGAAAACGAAAGTATTCAACCTGGAACGCCAGCGCTGTAACGATTGCCTGTTTGTGTGTTTTGGATGATGTACCGTGCATCTGCGGGGACTATTCTTTTTGATCTCCTGGCCAGTAATTACTACGGTGACCAAAGCAAGAATAAATTAAATACACACATGATTGCGAAACTGTCTCGACCCGACAAGTTGGGCCAATAATTACGCAATGTTACGGCGATGATTTCCGCACTCGCATGCAAATGATAGCTGCGCTCTCATCACTCTCACTCTCATGTTATATCACACTACAATACGTTTGGCTTTTTCTTTTCGTTGCGGCCGCTATGCAGGTCGTTCACTGGGACGTTTTATTACGGTAGTGACAAATCGAACCATCTCAACTTGGCTCAAGGTTGAGAGATATTTTTTTGACTATTACAATCTTAAAAATGTCCGTGCGTCTGCTTTCACGCACAACAACCGGAGAGCCAATCACCGCAACTTGCGGAGGCAACTCATCGAATGACGATGCCGAAACATATGTTTAAACCAAAAAACGCAATCTGAGTTGTGATATGAAGCAATGCAAGAGTGACGTTTTGCATTGCTTAATGTCACAACTCAGAGTGCGTTTTTCGATCTAAACATACGTTTCGGAATCGTCATTCGCTGAGCTAACTCCGTAAGTTGCGGTTATTGGCCCTCCGAGTTTTGTGCGTGAAAGCAGACGCACAGACATTTTTAAGAGTGTAGAAGTGCACGGAGCACATCACGCTCCACTTTGATGGGGTCCAGCCACCGCCCCGACCATCGGCCAAAATGCATCGTTTCCGCAGTTCGGCGACCATCAGAAATCTAAGAGAATTGTTGACCGATTCCTGTTATCGTAAAACTATGTGTGTGTAAATACGTCCAAGGCTTACCGGTGAAAGGTAACCACCACTGAAGAAAAGCTAGTCCGAATGCGGCAGCCAAACACGCTGCGAGCGCCCATCCCGTAGCCGGCCGAAATTAGCGTCCCGGCGGCGCCAGGCTTTCGTTTTCTCCCTTGCGATTGCGGCGATTGCCCTGATCGTCCCGTGCACATGTCCCCTGTACCAGCAGCGGTTTGTCGTCTGCTCGTGATCCGCCTTAACCACTTATTTGCTTGCTTGCTTGCTTGCTTCACGTCTAGCCTTCGATCTGATAAAACCTACCGGACGGAGCGCGCGCAAGCCTGCAAGGAATCCTACTAGAATCAACCATCCATCTCGCACTCGACATGTCCCGTGCACCAATTGCCAGAGAGATCTACGGTCACGTCGGCCACAAAATCGTTTGAACTTATGACTAGGCTTCACAAATATTGCAACGTGCCCCCTCCTATTATTTAGAACCTCCTTGATGTTAGCCATAAATCGCTACCTCTTGCAGTCGTGGAACGGCTTTGTCGCGGCTACCTCTCGCAGCAGCAAGATATAACTTGGGCTCCGTGTCTTCCAATAAATCGGAAAAACTCCGAAAAACACCCGCCGGTAAAATGTTTGTCATTACGGATTTATCCGATAAACTCCGAATTGTTATGTGCCCATGTTCCCCTACCCCCCCCCCGCAACAAAAAAAAAGTATTTTTTTTTTTTGCAATTTCAGCAGCGCAAGAAGAATGGTCCTGGGAAAATAACACCATAATTATCTTTCAAGCCTCGGATCGTTGTCAAAAGTAGGTCTTACGGCCTGTGTCGTCAAGACTGGTTCAGGGTTATATCAGGTCTGTTCTCGAGTACGCGTGTACAGTCTGGGACCCACCAACCGCTGTTGATAGAAATAAACTTGAAAGAGCTCAAAATTTAGCGGCCAGATATGTTTCCAGGAATTTTGACAGGCGACTCAGCATGATAAGTCTGAAGGAATTGTTAGGCTGGGAATCTCTTGAAAAAAGAAGGAAAAAACTACGGCTACAATTATTTCATAACATTTACCACTGCAGAATTGGTATACACCGCGAAAACTATATTTTCCCCCTGCATTATATCTCTCATCGTGTTGACCACGAACGAAAGGTACGTGAATATAAATGTAACATAAACCAATTTAAATCTTCTTTTTTCCCAAATCTATTAGCGAATGGAATCAATTGCATTCGGAGGTTGTTGACATTTTGGACAATGACGCTTTCTTTGCTGCATTGTGAGAACTGTTTTCTTTTTTGTTTCCCGTGTACTGAGTATGCATGTGTGCGTTCTCTTATGCTCCTTTGTATTGCTTAAATGTATCACATTGATGAAAATTTCCCCGCACTGTAATGCCACCCTGGCGCTGTGGGAAAGTGAATAAATAAAAGGAACCAGGTCATCGTACCTTTCGTGTCACGACAAAAGCCACTCTTTTGGTTTCCAGTTTGGGCCGTGGGATTTGGGATTTAGAGAAAGGAGAGGGTATGTTTCTGGGGGTAACTTTGAAAGCTATGGACAATAGAGGTTGTATAAAATAGGGAAGAGGGCCAGTTGAAACTTCTCTATTACATCCTTAACCACTCCACCTCGCGCGGCCGTGGGATAGATTGATGGGATGACTACGAGCTTCCTTGCGGCTACCTCCTGCAGTTTATTGATTTTAAGGTATCGACGTTTAACGAAGCCACACTGGTGTGCGACGTTTGTCGTGGGAGAAACTAGTATTGCCAATGATACCAACGCTAAATTCAACTGAAGAAATCTTAATTGATACAAGCGCGTTTTATTTTTTATCTGGCATACGTTTTCATCCGGTTATTATTTATTATTTTTTTAATAGGAAACACTGCGAAAGTAATCTCCGAATTTCGGAGAATTGGGGATTTACAAAAAATGAACTCCGATAAACACCCAATGTTTGCTAAAAAATAAACTCCAAAAAACACCCTCCGAATTTCACGAAAAATAAACTCCGAAATCACGGAGCCCTAGATATAACCCACCCCTCAGAACCACGATCACGAAGCACGGGTCTAGGACCTTTCGGTGTAGGGCGTTTTGATGTAGGACGTTTCGGTGCGGACTTTTCGGTGCAAGGTCTTTTCGGTGTGGGACTTTTAGGTGCGCGGACATCTCGGTGCACGGACGTTTTGGTGCACGGACATTTCGGTGCACGGCGAATCAAAATCACGAGTTCTTTTTTTTTTTCTTTAAACCTAATAAGCACTATTTTAGCTAGAAATATTTTTTCGAACTTTATCATTTTTTAGGCTTGGTCATTCAATTACCGCCACTCACTGATATACCACCTAAATGACTTTGTTAGGTGCAGTATCATCCTAAGTGAGGATTGGAGACGTTAGACTTTATGGTTCATTTGTCGGTGTTTCTTTTCCAATGTAGGCATTAGTTGCATGATACATCTCGGGTAACTTTCAACAATCTCAAGCTTATTGCTGTTGGGCCCTTTCCTACAAAGATTAACAATATTAAAGCCCACACCTTCAGTTTTTTTTCTAGCATCATGATGTTCCGATGATCTGTGCTCCTCATGAAATAAGTAAATGTTTTGTCGCGTTGCAAACGTGTTTTCGCCGGACTCTACATGGGAAGACGAATCGATCTGATGACGAACGCTTTATAAGTTCACTTGTGGATTGAAATAAAAAAAGCCAGCTTTGCTTTCCAGATGACAGCGGAATGGAAGTTACAACCTATCTGGACAAATCGCTGTGTTATCTTAGGCCACTTGACTAGATTTCTTACCTGTAGGCAAGTAACGGTTGTGGCCACGCGAAGAATGACACACGCACTCTCACAAGCGCATAGCTTTTTCCCTTCTTTCAACCCAGCGCTTAAAGCAAAACATCCTGCACCTTCCATCCCCCCCCCCTTTTTAAGCAGTTTTTTTCTTGTTCGGCTTACTTCCCGTCCACCCACACACCGCTACCTGCACCACTCCTTCCCGAAGCATGTCACTTGCCCTTGTGGTTCGGCGTGGGTACACCCGGAGGGCGAAATCACATTGCAACTAGTGACTGCTTAATTATTGCTAGAAGGTTCGTTAGCGTCCCCAGCAGTTCAGTGACCTGAACCCACAAGTTTAGATGCAGTAAAAAGCAAATAAAAATCAACGCAGTCTTATTTAAAAAAAAAAAACATAATCGGTTAGGGCTTTTTGTCTTTGCACTGACTGATCAGTGATCGTCTTTTTCTATATTCCGCATATTTCTTAGTGTTATTGTGAAGATATCTGAGTGACATTTAATTGTGAGCGAGCTTCATTTGTAGAAAAAGAAATAATGTCAATGGTCGACGTTTATGTAATGTTCACAGATTCAAACATTTGGGGAGTTTTTTTTTTAACCTTCCACTCGCTTTTTACAGAGAGCTACGATCATTCGGCGCACGGACGTCGTGGTTACACTACCTGTTTTTCTTCACGTATGAATTTTCAAAATGGTGTCATGAAAAAACTTAATTTGTGGAATATTCCGCTTGTAGATTTGGTGCGGTTTTATAGCTCTTTAAGCTCCATTCAAACTGGCGAGTAGCAGCTCTAGACAACACCTTTACGGTCGCGAAGCGATAATCGCATCATCATATGCGTGCGATATGGCACTGATTATTCGCCGTGATGTCTCTAAGATTAAATATACGTGTAGCACACAGACGTGGAAGTAACCCGCTACAAGTAACGGGATTACTTGTATTCTCTTACATTTTTTTTGTAATTTAGTAGTTAATCTATTACTTTTTCGTAAATGCGCTTTGACGTCACTTCCGGCGCCTGGACGAAACGCATCGTTCTTTTTCGCTTTCCGACGTATGTGAAGGAGCCAGATATTTTGCGTCCAGCGTCGCGTCTCCCGCTGCGTCTAGAAGGCAACAACCAATTAACGGCCGCGTTCACTAGTTGCAAGGAGCGTTTAAATTTTCTCCACTGTTTTCGCCACTGTAGGACTGTAGCTTTCGCCACGGACCTTGCGACAATAATAAAAATAATAATAATAATAATAATTTTTATTTGCAGAGGTTGCAATACCCACTCGGCAGCGTGCAGGTCTAGGCAGAAAGGTTGAGACCCGCGCCGGCTAGCCCGCCTCTAATGGCACATTCATACTGGAAGCGGATCCGCGTTCGCGAAGCGGTCGCGGATGTGGTTCGCGAGCGACTTGTTCAGACACACCAGGAGGCGGTTGGCGGTTTCTCGGCGAACACACGTGATCCTTTGAGACTTGCGTTTGGCAACCCTGTTTTACAATCCAAAATCAACTTTAATTCAAGATCCAAAGCCAAACTTTTGCTATTTTGGCGCTCGGAATATTTTTCTCCGGGATGTTCGCACGGAACACGAGTTCAGGCAGCGAAAAAAGAAGCATGAACCCGCCAAACTCACCTGTGATTCCCTCGACTTCGTCCACAAGCAAAGCCCAGCTAGGCGCGCCTTGCTGGCTCAGAACAGGATGCCCCCGACCTTTTCTTTGAAGTCGACCCTTCTCGCATGAATAGCTGACCTTGTTTTCGGGATAGAGGGCCAGTTTTCCCCCCTCGTTGTTGTTCGCTCTTATCATTTTCGAAGTTGTGAGCGGTGGGGTGGACCGTGGTGCGGGGGAATGTGTTCGGTGCTAGCCGGTCGTGGCTTCGTTGGTGGCGGACTCCCCTCTCGTCACTTGCACGTCGATCGAGTCTACTGTTTGTTTGACATTAAGCTCAAATAAACGCCATATGGATTACCTCTGCAATGTACCTCTGCATTGTCTGGTACATACACTTTATTCTTGATTAGGTTCCCTTTATTTATTTTGTTAGTAAACGATAGAGGTCGAGCTAGCGTAGGTACCCTGCCCGCTCCGCGGTAGTACGTTGGCTACGCAATCCAGCTCACGACGTCTCTATCGGCCTTCGTGGTGGTCACGCACGGTGTCGAAAGCTTTCAATAGTTCACGCGACTATCTTAGTGGGTAGCCAAACTGACATTTCGGTGGATCAGGGGCGGGTTCCGACGTTCTACGCGCATAGACTAACAAGGCAGCGAGCTTGGACTGTGGCACCCGGAATAATAAACAAACTCTTACCCGAACCAAATCACCGGTGCGAAGCCCGTTAAAATTAGGACTCAATTCTTTTCGCGGCGGATCCAAGTGACGGACGTGAACATCACGTTTCTCCATTGATTTGTCGAAAGCAAGGACTACAGTGCTAGGACTACACCGCCTTGGACGCCTCACCGGCGAAGGGTGCCATCTTGTTTCGAAAGTCACTGACGTTACGTCAGCGTCGCGTTGTGATTAATTGCCGCTTTGCGGTTTGTGAAAGCGGTTGGGAGAAATCGGTCCCGAAGCGGTTGGCAAAAACGCGCTCCAACCACTCGATCCTAGCCGCTTTGCGGTTGAGAACGCGCGGATCCGCTTTGCGAACGCGGATCCGCTTCCAGTGTGAACGCGCCATAAGTGGGGAAAGGGATACAGGAGAGGAAAATAAATACGCTTTCAAAACAAAAAGATACACGTACAAAAACAAGTGAAATCCTTGTGCCATTCCAAGGAGAAGCGCACGCACGCGCGCACATACACATACACACACGCGCACCCGCGCGCGCGGAGTTTACATTATATGCACGTTTTGGTCATTCTGCAGGGGTTGGAAGCCGCTTAGTTTCCTCCTCTCTCTGACAGCGACGGGAGGGGCGAAAAAGAAAGAGAGAACGTTGTCTCCGTGATCTTGTCAAGCGCCGACGCAGGAGAAAGATGCCGCGGAAAGATAATTTCAAGCCTTTCAAAGAGTGACCTCGGCTGTCAAAACGAGCGCCTTTCGACCGATCTCCGCACACCCTTACCAGCAAACGCTCCGTCTCAACTGCACTCCGGGTGCGGTGGACGATGCGAGCAATCCCAGCTGATCCAGCGCAGGAAGCGTGTCACGTGACCATCTGGTTGGGTGGAGAGTTCGGAAAGGCACGCCGAGCTCAAGATCACATGGCACTCTTGCCGGTGCTGGATTGGCTGGGATGGCTCGTATCGTCCACTGCGCTCGGACTGAAGGTGAAACGCAAAAGCTGACCACGTGATCACGCTTTCTTTGTGAACTGCGCACAGAAAGTGGTGTCACACGACAGCAGACCGGAAATTGATTGACTGCCGCAAACGCAACCTCCAACGCCCTGTCCTTTTTTTTTTCTTTTTCTTTTCTTTAAAAGAACTTGAAGATAAGGAAAGTTAATGTAAATAGGAGGTAATTTGCACACAAACAAAAAATCTTGCAAAATGTCACTACTTATTATTTTTGTTAGCTATTTACAGTCTCAGTGCGTAACATCTATTCTTTTGTTAGATTTTTTTTTAGGAAAAATATGAGGTCTATAGCTATTCAATGCCCGCTTAATAAATTTAATGTTTTTACGTAAAACTGTAACATTTTTTTTTTTTAGTCTTCGCGCTCATACAGTGATTGGTTATGTATTGAGCTTTCGAATTTGAGACAGAAAGAAAGCCTATAATTTTCGGTACATATCCTAATTAGTCCAGACAACTGCACTTATGCTTTTTTTTTATCTCCTGCGTGAGCTGCATGAAGAATTCTATTTAGTTGGAGTAGGAAGCGCGAAGTTGAATTGCCACTGAAGTGATGCATGATATCTAACACATCCACCCCTCTTACGCTGTGTAAGGGAGATTTAGCCAGTGCTGTAGATCCGCTACATCGGGGTCTCTAACATTTTCAGCCCGAGGGTGTCGGAAGCTATCAGCCAGGTCAGCGTTGAGAGAGTATCACGTGATCTTCTGGTTGCGCTGAGGGACACGTGAAGCTTTAGATCAGATGACACTATCAACGCTGGATTGGCTCGGATTGCTCGTAGCGTTTGCTGCGCTCGAACTAAAGGTGAAACGGAGTCAAGTGACGGTATGTCGCTACGATGCTTACGCACATCGAAACAAGCAGGGGTGGAGATTAAATCCAGGATTCCTGGGCTGTCCAGCGCGAGCTTTCGCTCCATGTGAACTTGCTGCGACGTGTTAGGACACTTGGCCAACTCGCGCCAGCGCAGAGCAATGGGGTAGCGCGACGTCCTGCTTGCAATGCCAAAGCTGCTGACGTGAGCATATGGAACTTTTGATGAGGTCATGCGCTTGCACCAGTAGCTTCCATAGCGTTTCACACTAAACTCATCAAATCACACACAGACATTGAGGCATTCTTGTCACACATAGAGTGCCTTCAAAAACACGTGCTGGTGTAGTGTGATGAGACTCATGACATCTTGGCCCTTTCCTTCCTGGTTATTTTTTGTTTTTAGAAAGTGCACGCGCCCCGTCGTCTTCCGGCGCGAGCGCTCAGCTTTGGCCAGAGCTTTGATGTAATTTTCTTATCCAAAGTTTATTTATACGTTTTCTATGGCTCGCGCCGGCGGCACTTGGGGAACAAAAGATGTCTCCACCCTGCCACAGACAGTCATCGAGCTACACATTTAGCGCAGCGCCACCTGAGTGCTGAATTGACATTACGACCCGGGGTACCATATGAAGTGTAAAAATTAAAAGAAGAAAAAAAAAACACATGGACAGAGCAACAGCTAACACGAGATACGAGACACGAATGAGGCAGTGGTTTGCGGTCGCAGCAGCAAAGAACTAGCGTTGCGCCCTATTTGTGAACATGCCCTTCACTGCCACGTCTCTACTGTTTTTAAAAAGCCAGGATTACCTTCCCAGGCATGGCACACGTGCTTGCGCGCGTAGTAAACCGAAGGTGCGTTTTATTTTCGGTACACTCTGGTTGTGGGACTGCATGGCCAAATGCAATCATAGTAAAATAATGTAATCTCATATCGCACAAGCAAGTTCGGGATTCGCATTCAGAGAATCGCCGTGCCTGGCAGTTCGTTTTTTTTTATTATTATCTTGCGCGAGCTGCCTGCATGGCATATCCTCTAACACATAGCTCGAAAAAATGCTCTCCAAGTTCTCCTATGGTTACTATTCTTGACGTCACGAAGGTAATTTTGAGTTCCTAAGAGTGGGTTCAATGATGAGTATACAGCACGCCTAGTTCTCATCGCCCACTCAACGCCACGCCGTCGGAGTGTACAACCAGATACGCTTATTTCTGTTGGTGATGCTCTGTTGTGTGTCTAAGGAATGACGGCCAGCTTTGTCTTCCCTTGCCTGGGTGCCGGTGTCGGAGTAGGAGGGGCGAAAATTAGCCTCTTGAGCGAGTTGTCCAGCAGGTTGTCGGGAAAGCCGGCCTTTCTTAAACTCCGCGTCTGCAGCCGGACACAATGCTCCACGTAACGGGGGCAGGATCTAGAACGGGCTAACGTCATAAGGGACTTGACAAGCCCTGGATTAATTAACGTTAATGGAGTGAGCGCTAGCGAAATACAGAACTGGCTTCTTCCGTCGTTTGCCTAAACTTCCAGCAGAGTCCCCCGGGATGGATCGCCAAACGAAGGTCTAGGAATCGGAGAGTTCCATTGGAGTGGTCCTCCCTTTTAAAGACGAGGCCTGCGGGGCCCGACGAGAAGGCCTCCAGGATAGTCTCAGCGTCTGTCTGCTCTTCATGCTTGATTAGGTAGTCATCTACATAACGGTAGGGCCAGCAGCCCGGCGCTGAATCATTCAGTCGCTCCTTGATTGCCCGATCTACGTACGTGAGAAATAAATTGAGCATATTTGTAAAGTCGAGACTGGGGGGATACGGACAAAAGACAAAACAAAGAACGAAACAGACAAAGTCTCAAACGAAAAAAAAAAAATAAAATTGGCTTGCTTTGTATTTTTATACAGCCTTGTGCTGAAACGGGTTAGCGCTAGGGTGCCTACATGTTTTCGCTCCGCTTTAGGGCGCGCCAACTTCGTGTTACCCTTTCCCAGATCCTCTCCCACCGCCATTTTTTCCCACGTCTTATTTTGCTAAACGTAAACAACGTTGAGTTTCTGTAGTCTTGACACACCGGCAACACTGCGAGACCACTTCCGTTTCCGCTCATGAGAAGAGACGGAGGCTCAGCGGGATGGCGGTCGTGGTGGCAGTCGCTCTCTTTATTCGGGTGTTTCATATTTTGAAGTTGCGAGCAGAAAGTGTGGGTTGCTTTTAACGAAACGCGAGTTCCCGCGACAAAATAAAATGCATCAGACCGGCATCGCATGCCGGAGCCTCGCTGTTGGAACTAGAGCGGTGGGCGCTCCCTAGCCCTAGCGAGGATTAGCGGCGTATGCGAGCGCACGACCGGCGAGTGTGACAAAATGGTCGACGAAAACAGCGCAGGTTGCAATAGTGACCAGGTAGGCAACACTGGTTTGTCGGCAACAGGTATCACAAACGTTGTCTCCACCCTAAACAGCGGAGCGGCGGAAACATGTAGGCACCCTAGTTAGCCCACTTGGCCACTTCTTCAGCTAAAACCTTATTTCACAGGACAAACTTATATGTAACTCACTATACCTTTGTCCCCTCTTTGTTTCTTACTTTTCCCATAAGCCCTACCCCTTCCCTCCTCCTTTTCCTAGGTCCCCGTATATTCAGCCCAACCATAAGCTCAGACGGCGTCAGCTCAAAGTTGCCTACAGGTCACCTGTCAACACAAATACACCGTGACATCCCAAGGTTCCTCCGGTTCTCCCAAATCAGTCGCAAAGCCGCCGACAGATCCCCTGTCATGATGGAAGCATGGCGGAAAGCAGATTGCTGGAAATAGAAGTCTATATTGCATTGCACTGGTGTGAAAAAGTATTACGTATTTTTGTCTTATTTCCGTGCCAAAGAAAAAAAAACAAAGAAAAACAGTGTTTAGAAACCGTACACAGTGCGTAGGAATGACGAAACGACATAAAAAACCGAGACAATCTGTACGATTCGAGGCGCTTTGCGTCGCTCAGCTTCTGCTGGTTCTTGTTTTTGTGGAGCGTTTCAAAAGTTGATGAAAAATTATGAACAGACTGACCCGACTTACCACATTAGAGCAGTTCATTTTCATTACGACAATCTCTCTTCAAGTGTCTTGCATAATTCAGCTTGTACTGGTCCGTTTTTATTTTTGTCATTTCAAAAAGTGAGCTCTAAGCCACTGCACCAACCTACCACATTCATAATTTGCGGGAGCGGCGAGATGGAAATGCGCCAAAGGAAAGATTCGCCCGCGTTATTCGAAACAAACAGAAAAGCGACCGGATGGGTGGGACCGAAATATGTTTTCAAGAAACACACAATCTTCTCTACAGTTCTGTCTAACAGTTTGATATGAAGGTATACTTGGACGCCGGCATCATTCGTTTAGGAATCAATCGAAACTTTGTATCGAATAGGTATTCGTCTGCATCCACTCCCATTCGAAGATTATCGTGTTTTATACTCCGTACACAGGGGGGTTTTCAGCGGTGGGTTTTTAATCTGACTGCCCGCCAGAGCGCGAGCCAGAACGCACTACGGCCGCGAGCCGTCGAACTCTTCCCCTTCTTCTCCGTATCAATAAACAGTAATATACCTGGGCGGAGCCGTCAATCGTGCTGATGTCGGGAACCAGTAAGTCTGACCCTTGAAATGCAGGAGTGACACAAAACCCAGAGGCGTCTCGTTCGCTTACTTACGTTCTTCCCAGGCGGTGGGGATTGTCGTTTAAGGGGGAATATCTTCTCTACTGATACAAGTTAGTCAAGCAAACTCGCATTCAACATCAAATTCTTTTCTTTCTTCCTGGCTCACAGTGTTGGAAATAACGCGTTACAAGTAACAACGTTACTGGTAACGCGTTAGTTTTTTTTAGTAACGTACTATCGTACACGTTAGAATACCAAATAAGTCACGAATAAAGTAATGTCGGAATTATTTTACGGTACCTGCTCTCAAATTACGTTACCCATTACTCAAAGAACAAACGGTTAAAGTGCAGGCGAGCCGGGGGTGGCGTATATAAGGCGTAGAGGCAATAAAGTTTTCGGCTGAGTTTAAGACGTTGTCTGTCCCCCTTTTTCTTCCTACGTCAAGATTTTCCGTTTTCAAACCACAGTCTCAGGTTTTCAATCATTATGTATACCCATTACTCGTTACTTCTGATTAAAAATGGCAGAGTCATAGTTCGAAAGCAAGCCAATTTTTATTATGCGCACAATAAAAAGTTGCAAAAAACACCAAAAAACTGTGTATAAACAACGTCATTTTAAACTCCATCAAAAGACACTTTCAACATTAACACAACCGGGACCAAAAGACGCGTGATGATCGCTTTGTCCGATTCTTCAGCGTCCTTGGTGCAGTCTTTGTATAGAAGCTACTAAGGCAGCCGCCGCCGTGCCCTGAAGGAGCAGCCGTCTCGCTGGAAGGAGGCATCCGCTCAGAAGGCAACAGTCTGCCGCCGCTTGAAGGACTCTGCCTAATCGTCCTTATCTACTCCAGCTGGTCAAGTCCTTTTCTTCAAAATAAATAAATTATCTTTCTGTCAACAACAGAAAGGATGGATACATGGTTTTGCGCAAAACAAAGACGGACACAAGGGAGAGAAACAAACATGAGCGCAACGTACAACTGTATGAGGAAACCAGTAGTATTAGTTGATACCCGATTGAGCAGGAAATCAACAAGGCGGCGGGGAAGTAAACAAGGGGGGCGGTTCTATTGTGTATCAACTAATCACAGAGCCGGAGGGTGTGGCCTCTTTCCTCTCTCCCATCTCAGGGACCAATGACAATGCATGGGCGTTGGCCAGTGACCAATCGAAGCTCGCCTGGGTCCGTGAGGTCACGTACCTCCAACCGCAGACCTGAAACCTCAAACCGCAGACCGCAAACCACAGACCTCAGACCGCGAACAACAAACCTCAGACCTAAACCACAAGTGTGGTACAAGGTGTTGAGAGCTGCGGTCATCATCTGATAACAACCTCATGATGCCCCATAGGGTCCGAACTTCGTTCGACAGAGGGCGCTCACGTGATGTCGCACAGGGTTTGTGCTGCATCCGAAAGAGGGCGCTCGCGTGATGTCACACAGGGTTCTTGCTGCATCCAACAGAGGGCGCTGCGCTCCGGTCACATGACGGACACGTGTTTTGAATGTGAATCGCTGCGCGGCAAATGCCCCTTTTATTCGATAAAAAAGGCTTTGCGGGCGAGGGGGACTCCACCTCGATACCTTCTGATCAGAATACCAACACTCTATCGTCTGAGCTATGAGCACAATGATTCTTGGAGGACTTCACTCGTCCTAGTATTTCGTACGTCGAGCACGCAAATCAGATCACGTGTTAGAGCTGTCGCAACGCTTGGATTTTGTAAAGGAATTGCTGAGTCATTCACCGGAGGGCGCTAAAGAGATGACAGAAGAGTTCAGGATTATTGAGTCATCTGTCAGGCGGGAAAATGCACTGTCACGATGACGACTCAGATATGTCGCCATGAGATTAGTGCCGAGAAATGCATTGTCGCGTGTTTTCCCGGTTGGTCATGTGACCAACGTCACCTGATATTTGAATCGCTGCGCAGTTGACACCTCGGTTCATAGATGGCGCGCGGCTTTTGTTGCTAAGCGTCTTTTTTGTTAGGGCATGAGTGACATCTTGCGTCATGGGGGTCTGACTTGCGCCATCTGTTGCTGGAAAGTTGAATTGCGCGTCTTCCTAAGGTGTGCCCATCCGTATTTTCGCGTGCGCGCAATGCGTGTGAGTTGCCGAATCTGTTTGTAGATGGCGCGCACCTGAATCCTTTTGTTGGCGTGAACTTTTACCATTATCACACGACATTTTCTCGATAGTGTTAGCGGCAACTTAGTAGATGGTGTGAACTCTATCGCGCTCACATCATCTCTCGACAATTTTATCGTAATCTGTCTGCTGAACGGAGCATTGTGGGAAATTGACCGGAGCGTGGTCACATCCATACGTGATAAAGACGAGACAGATATGATGTTTCATGTTTTTATTATCATTCGCTCTTAGAACACGCACACTTATAAATACAGATACGGCTTTTAAAACCAGTCTACGCGACAAAGAAACTATTGGAAACACTGTACACAAAAATGTACAAAAAAAGCAGTATCAAGATACATCCGAGGCAAAAAAGTGGATTAACAGAACAACGCGCACGATACAATAAAAAAAATATTTACAAGATCAGGGCGTGAGATGAGAAGAGAAATAGGATCCGGCTTTTGGTACACTAGCGGGTTATACAAAATGTACACAAGAAGTTTCAAGACACACCGGTGGAGAACACGAGCAATTGCGATACAGTCCAAAATATTTACCAGGCATGTGATGAGGAGGCAGGTCGCTCGCTTCCTAAAACGCTCTTGTGGCCAAAAGGAAACGTCGCAATCCCGTCGCTGCAAATGTATCGCTTGTTATCGAACGGATTCAGAGCAATCTTTTCGACCGCGATGCTTTTGTTCTCGTTATGTTTTCGAGCAATCAAATGCTGCGTCACTCTGTGCAAAGTTTTCGTCTCTAGAGCGTGCTTGTACAGCTCGTAGGTGAACGTGCGAGACTCGCATTTCTTTACTCCCCTCCCTTGGCTCTTACGCAACAGGTGTGGCTGCGCTGTTTTGAAGCTGTATAGCTTTGGTTTTAAGCAACAAAAAGCCACTAAGGGAGTAGTGGGATATTCATTTTTTAACACACCGAGCCTCATTTTGTTTTCGGTTGAAAAGAGCTTGTGACTCTTTGGATATCCAGATGTATCCAAGCATGCGTCTTGGAGTTGGAGCAGTTTGTCGTCTACGTCTGATCCGTGAAGGTGTAGGAAGAAGGAATCCGTGTCGCAGTAAAGAGCCCTCGCTGAGGGGATCGCACGACGAAGTTGATTATAAAAGAAGTCGTACATTACTATTTTTGATATCTCAAGAATCGAGAACCCTGCGTAGTGTGGTTGCTTGAGTTTTATCACTTTCGGAGCGAACTGGAAAATTACGACCTGCGAGCTAAGTGCTCGAAACTGCGTCAGGTTCGGCTTCTGAAGCATTTTAAGTATGTCGTCCTCTTTAACACACAGTTTAATGTGTCCATGTTTACGTGCATTCTCGATCGTCTTGCCATTTATGCTGTTCATGAACAGTTTGGAAAGATTCTTTTGGAAGGAGTTTGTTCTTGCTGTCTCAGCTGGTGGTTAAAATCAATAAACTCCCTCAAGAACGGTCGCTGAGGGAATTTGAGGACTCGGTGAATTTTGGTGACCTTTAGTCCTAACTGGATCTACAGTTTTAAAATCCGGTGGTGCAAATCGTATTTCGTTTTGTCGTGAAGTGTGAGGAGCAGCTTCTTAGTGGATTCCTCTTTGGGCATTTCAAACTTGTCAATTAGACTTTTTTGATAGTAGGACAACCAATCGTAGGGAACGCTTTGCTTCACCGTTGCCAAGGAAAAGTCAGAATGAGTATCGTGCAAGTCGTCAGGATATCTGAGGTCTACCTCCAAAATGTAGCCCATCGGAGCGTCATCTGGAACGTCATCAATGTTCAGGCAGGCAATCTCGTCTCTCGTCATCCACTCAAAGTCCGACACTGGCAGGGCTTCTCTCATTGTCGCCGCATACAGACCGTTTACGTCCAAGTCCAAAATCTGAGACGGTTCGAGCTGCGGGTTAAATGTATCCGTTTCCGGAACATTTGCGACAGCATGGCGGGTAGTGCT
>JABSTQ010007068.1:25000-58795 GCA_013358835.2 Ixodes persulcatus | reverse complement strand
TGTACCATTCAAATGAGTAGTACATTTGCCTAGTGTCCTATATGTAGGACGGCTACAAAAACACAGTTCGAAAAATTGTTTTTTTAATAAAGGTTGATTCCGCTTTCTGAGGTCCCAGAAGCAATTATTACGGGAAAATAAATCACTTCCCTTAATTTCCCCAAGTTCAGGAACATATGGGTTAAATTAACTCTTTCAAATCTATGCAGACAGTGTTTCTTCGGAGTATTAGATTAAAGGTTCCTGTATAATATAATGTAAGATAAATCAATACTGCTTTAAAAATTCTAAGTCACGTCTTATTTTTCATCTAAGAGTGAGTCGTTATGTACGGAAGATGAGATATTCCAGACAGGGTTGGCATCTCGGTAAGGATTTACCCCTAAGCAAGCCAAAGCATTCGACTCCCCTGCTGTTCATGTTCACGTTAAACTTAAGACCGTTTATAAAACAAATAGAATAAGAGCCCCAGCTACTCGTAATTACTGTCCGGCGTTTTTCTACGCGTTCGGAGGTTGTATCCTCCGAACGCTTAGAACACAACACAAAACTCTGACTTCATAAATGCTGAGCTGATGCCGCACTGTGGTCCGCGTGCCGTTTTCCCAGGGCCTTTGTTAATCGCAGTGTGACATGTGTGGCTGCTCTTGTAGTGCACTTTTATTTTAAGCATTGCATCGTCTATTTTGATATGCCACTTTTTAGAGCTGCCGTATTCTGTGGCATCAAAATAGACAGTAACACCCACGTTAAAATTCTTGTTAGTTCTCAACACAATTTATATGCTAGATTAAGGAAGTCACAAACTTTGAGTAAAACCCAGTTTCTTTTGTGCCTACTTTACTCAAACAATTATATCAATATTCAATTCTATTTAATGCAATCGGGGAAAATAGCTGTCGGTAGCGTTAATTACACCGGCGCGTTGATTCATACTTTTTTCCGTTAAGTGCCGAGAAAATTAATATTGCATAATTAACGGGATGCAAAAATGTTCCAAAAGCCGGGAATCATGATGATGGAAGGAAGACGCGAGCCTTTGGTTGCTGGTAGCTAATCGGGTGTTCCTGGCTGCACTGATGGTGTCTCCCACATAGGACACGAAACGTCTACCGATAAGTTGTTGGTATTGTTATCCAAGTCGGAGGTATTTGTTTTTAATTAAGTAACGGGAATCAACAATCTTTTTTTTATGGGGGTTTTCAAAATAAAATGGTAAAATTCAACGACACAAATAATCTTAAAATGGTGACTATCTTACGTGCCGAACTTTAGTATTGTAAAAAATAGTATCAACTGTGAAATTTGCTTTCTTTCTTTACTATAGAGAATCTAGCTGCGAGCCCTAGCTTACTGGGGCCCCAGATCAAATTCTCCGCCCCCCAAATCTGCAAATAATATTATCAGGTGGAAACAACAACATCGAAGAGCTACGAGGCAATTTGTTGGCATATATGTAGAGCAGCGAGGACATTTATAGCGCTCAATCTAGTTATTATGATGTACAGAACTTTGATGATACATTTGTAACAAATATATATATATATATATATATATATATATATATATATATATATATATATATATATATATATATATATTATATATATATATATATGTAAAGACTGTTCCTTAGAATAATCATTTTATGATAAAGCGTCGTATGGAATAACATCTGTGTCTTTGGTGTGTGCTTGTTTAAAGCAATTCCAGTACACTAGTTTAAACCACATTTTTTAACCGCAGGCCAGTTCAGATTTTGAGATTTCACTAATCGTCAAAGAGGCAACATATATTAACAGCAAACCTTCGAGTTCCTATGTTCTTACCATTTTATAAATTGTATCCCCGTAAATGGTATCACACTTCTTATTCTTCAACTAGAAACCTTTTACATGCAGAGGGAAACACATCCCAAAGGCGTAGGAGCTACACGTTAAGAGAAACTCCTTGGATTTTGGTCAAGCGTAGCATGCTAAAACAGAGGTTTGGGCGAGTGGGTTGCCCATAATGTACAGGGGGAACAGCGCACCCGCAAAACAGTTACTCAAGTCCACGCACACAAATGAAAGACACACTTACCCAGCTCTGACTGACAGCTCTTCGGTATAGTTACACTTTTGTCTTCGTCCTCTTTTGGTATTAATGAGTAGGGAGCAATAGGAAGCTAAACCGTAAACTAATACTAAAAATTGAAGTCAATGTAAGGATAGGTAATCTAGTTCTTTTTATGATAAGGCTAAAGACTAACATATATATCATCGTGTTTTGAGATATTCTCCGCCTCAATTATTTTTCTATTTGGCTGGTTGTGATGCTTCCCGAGCACGGCGCAGTTACTCAGCAGCAGTGAGCAGTCACAGTCTCGACAGCAGACTCCTAAATGTCCGGAGCCTTTGTTGGGGGAAGTGTTGTTACGTTCTTGATTGCGATCGTCGAGACGCCTTCCGGTCTGACCAGTGTATAGTTTTCCACGAGAGAGGGGAAAATAGTACACAACCCCTTCTGTAGAAGAAACAAAGGTTTTCTAATGCTTCGTTTTGCATCCGACAGTTGACCTTGGGGAGAATTTACTTTTTTGCACAAGCTCCGAAATTTGTTAGGAGCTGAGAAGATGACTTTCAAGTCTACTTCATAGCTATTTTCTTCAACCCCTGAGAAAATTTGTGAATATATGGCACAATTATGGGTTCCTTTGTTCTGTCTCTTTGCTTCTGTCCTGCGCAAGTGTCTTGCCTTTGATAGGTCTGTCGGCCACTGATGTTAATGAGAAAATTGGATACCCTGCCCGTTTAGTCGAGAGACTCGCCCGCGAAGCTCGTTGGGATGTAATGTGAGCAGGATTTTGTAAGTATTTTTTGGAGCATAAGCGCACTATGCTCCTCTTAACGAGTTTTGAATGCGCTGAGTTGAATGGTAATAGAGGTTTGTCCCCCTAGGCTCAAAGGATTAGCATCAATGGTGGGGAAACATAAAAAGTCGAAGATCCAAGAATCTTAAAGTGCGTTCGTTCGGAACTTCGTGAGCGATTTTCAAAGGGCTCATACAGACTTTAAAACTGTCGAGGACGTCGGCAACCATGGAGATAAAGTCGCGACCATTGAAAGCTAGAACGGTTAAAATTTTCTTATAAATTCGGAGGTATCTAAAGTTGCCTTTCAATTCCTCTCGTGGTGTGCTAGATAGAGGTCGCTAAGAACAGGGGAAATATACAGTTTTATGCAGACCCCTTTCTTCTGTTGGTCGGGGTGACCATCCTAAGTAGCGAAGGTTGACTTGAGACAGATGTTGATTAAGTTCAAAATGTTACTTTGGGATAAGCCCTACGCATTCTGAAAGGCAATAGCACCATAGGTGTCTATGCTGTCTTGTATGCACCTTAAGAGACGGCCGTGGGGCAAGGAATTGACTTGGTCGCAATGTTCATGTAAAAAGCTGAAGACTTCGGAGGAGCTGTGGATCAGGTATGGAACATCACTGATAAGTAGGTTTAGCCGTTAATGCTAAAATAGTGCCACAGACGTTTGCCAAGTTCCCCTTTCTGAAACGATAACTCGGAGGGGGCAGGATATCCAATGTTCTGATTAACATCAGAGTCCGAAAGGCTCATCAAATAAATTAGGCAAGACGTTTGCATTCAACAAAAGCAAAGGAACAGAACAAAGAAGCCCATAATTGTGCCATATTTTCACACGTTTTCTCAGAGTATGAAGAAAATAGTTTAGAGAGGAAACTTGGAAGTCATCTTTTCCGCTCCTAACAAACTTAGCAGCTTGTGATAAAAAGTAAATACCTCCCCAAGTGCAACTGTCGGCTGGAAAAAGGAGCATGAAAACGCCTTTGTTCCTTGTAGAGAGAAGGTAATGTACGCTGTTTCCCTGTCTTGTGGAAAACTATACAATGGCCAGACCAGAAGGTGTCTCAACGATCGTATTCGAGAACGCAAGAACACTTTCACCTACAAAGACTCCGGACATTTAGGAATGAACAGTCGATTTGTGGCTGCTCAGTACTACTGAGCAACTGCGCCGTGCTCGGCAAGCATCACGACCACCTACAAAGAGAAATCATGGAGGAAGAAAATATCGCAAAACATGACGATGGATGTGTCAGGCATCCGTTTTTAGACTTATCTCAAAAAGAACTAGACTACCCAGCCTCACATGAATTTCAATTTTAGTTTTTGGTTTACGAATCAGCATGCTTTAAAAAATACCAATTATTTTTCAAGGACCTAGCCCTTGATACCAAAAGAAGACGAAGTCGAAAGTATAAATACACGAGAGTTGTTAGTCAGTGCTGCGTAAGTGTGTCTTCCTTTTGTGTGCGTGGTCTTGAGCAACTCTTTTGCGGGTGCGCTGTTCCCCCTGTAGATCAATCGCAGCAGTCATGCAGAAAAACATTCGCACAAATTACGAGGGAAGTATCAATATCTTGAGGAGGTAGCCTTAAGTTTTCTGCCCAGGCTTGTCAAAAAGATCAGTTTGATGTGGTGATGCCTTGCTTAAGATCCAGGTAAGAGATGGTCGGGATATTTTTTTCTGGGCATCGTTTCATCGATGAGGTGAGGTTATGGTCGTCTCGCAGATTACGTGGCCTGGTGGAGTGCTGAAAAAAATGTTAGAAACATTTCAGCTGCGAAACCTGGAGATATAAACGATTCGTTTTTTTTTTTTTCGAAGACAGATTAAGGCGAAGCATTCTGTGCCTTGTTTACTAATGAGACGGAATGCAACCACAATCTAAAAACCATGTATTCTTTCTTTTTTCTGTCAAAGACGCCAGAGCACTATCAAGATATAGTATGAAAAGTATGTTGCAGTTTAAATTACACTATAAACAAATCTCAATATTTGCCAATACAGTTATTATTTTCCACATATATTATAGTTACAGTTACATTTATTCAAAGATGCGATGCAGTCGAGTTGGTGTAGGATTCAACTTAAAATCGCGCGCAAATATCGAAGACAACGAAGGTGTAGACAGGACAAGCGCTGGACTTCAACTGAATACTTAATAAAAGGAAAAACATCTAGCCAGCGATCCAGATCAGCATCGCGTCAACACATGCTTAAAATAGCCATCTCAATATTATGTTAAGAAACTAAAGTTTGACTCACGTAAGTTGCGCCTTCCTTCTCTATCTCAAAAGCTTCCAGTAGTTCCCGCGCAGTTTTAGTAGCCCCTTTTTGCAAAATCTTGATGCATTCAAAACTTAGCTTACACAGGCAAACTCTACAGGGTAAATGTATAGATGTCCTCCCACAGTCGGTCTGATCAATAAAGCAGGCGCGCGCTCAGTCGTTGACACGCCGGCACCTGTCCGACGTATGCTAGTCAAAGTTCGGTTTGTTTACATAAGAATGTGGCGAATGTTTTCAAGCATGTATCCACGCGATAGTGATGTGGATTTTTAGCTTGCCGATTTACCTTTATTATATATTCAGTTGAAGTCCAGCGCTTGTCGGGCTTACACCTTTCTTTTCTTCCTTATTTATGCAATGTTCACAGATGTTACAATTATTCACATGAAATAGCCCAAGTTACGAAAAGTAGTACTTAATGTATTTATTGCGTTAAGAATATTAGTATTTCTTTGGCAACATACTTCGATGGATATGCATATATATGTATTTATATATAAATATATGTATATATATATATATATCGGGTACCGCTGGCACGCATTGTGCCTGTGCATAATATCTTGTGTTTCAATATAAGCGCCAAAAATAATTCTTAAATTGTTATAAGGAACTATTTAGCGAATTTATCTCATTTCTAAACCTAGACAATACTAGAAAACGTGCAGTGTAATTGAGAAACAGAAGTGTTTTATGGCTATTTTTCGAACGTTGTCGTCTTGCTTTAGATTACACGAGAAAGCACGAATATGCTTGTGTGACTGACGACCTCCTGCTCGTTGTTTTAATGTAGGAAAATAGAATCACACCTGTTAAATCCGGCAGAACACTTCGACTATTTCGATACAAGTAAATATATAAATACGTAGCACTCATTAAAATACTGCGGACTGATATGAACCTAACGCGATATATATTTAAAAACCGTGGACAGACATAAACCTTTCATTGTTTGCGCGTAATTATGCGTTCTAAACACGCAGTCGAAAATGCTAAAAAATTTTGATGATGCAAATTAATAAATTCATTTAAATCCGTCATATGGGCCTTAAAATCAAGCAATAACTCTGGCCGTTTCAATTTACAACATATAATTAAAACAAATATACAAATTAGTGCTACTTTTTAAATTTTTTTACCGACATTTTTTACGAAACCGATGTCCCCTTGCACCCTTATTGTCGCCTTGAAAACAAATGATAAATAAACTCATTTTGGAGTCCGTTCATTCAGAACTAGCTTGGCTGCGGCAGCTACGTTTTTTACTGATATATATTTTACGCATTTAGGTACTAACGTATTACTATAAAATAAGGTGTGTTTCTATTCTGATAAATTGGTTTATAAACAAAATTATCGTAATATCAAAAACATCAATATTGAAACGGCATATAAATTAACCTTCCGAATCAGTGTTTGTTAGCAAGCGTTTCCTGATATTTTTCTTAATTAGCTTTATTCTAAAAAAAGCCTCGTGGTTGCATGTAGGGACGGAAGGTACGTCGACTACAGCCCGGCTGAAACCGTGTTGCCGAGCAAAGCTTGTTGTAAATTGCTTTTAATTTTTAAATTTGACAGTGTGTCACGAGGGAAGAGGAAGAAAGTGAGTTTGATGGCTCAAGCGTGAGAACAAAAAAGAACCAGCCTTCTCTGTATACATGTGTTTCATGTAAACATCCCTGTGTTGAATTTAAAAAAGTGTTTCGGTAATTACCTTACTGTCAACAATAATTAAACAAATACTCTAGCAAATGCTGCCAAACCTCGGGGGGGGGGGGGGGGGGGCGCCGCAGTGTAAGTGGACTTCTAAAGTTTACCAATCGCCAACAACACTGCAGCCGGATAATATAATGAAGAAAGCCATGAACAATCTGAAAGGGACGCGTGCTCTTCGACAAGCCGAATACACGCGAGTTATCTACGAGGCCTCCAGAGTTCTTGATACTGCACACTTGGTAACATAGCCATCACTCCTCGAAGGAATGACAACCAGCAATAAAGAATTTGGACAAACTGACACCGATATAGAAGACTAGGTCTCAGATAGAGACCTTGCCACGGAATACATCGCCGAAGTGGCGTATAACAACAAAGCCAGCGAATGATCGCTTTGCTGGGTAGAAATATATTGGCCGTCCAGCACAAGGAACTGTAGCCACCAACGCCGCCAATAACAATGCAGACGAATCGTTTAAACAGCGAAAGAGCTTCCGTTCATAAACCCTGCGGGGTCAAGCTTTCCCAGCTACAGCTCCAGAGCTTCGACGGCGACATCGGTTTATGGCAGGGGTCATGGGAGCATTTCGCAAGCGGAGTAAACGAGAATGAGAAGATCCCTCGATGGCAAAATTTCCACTACCTGCAGGCTCTTTTTACCGGAATAGTGGCTGCCGCGATCTCAGGTCTAAAACCACCGACGGATGCTACAATGACGCTATCGGGATCCTTTCTTGTTGACTCGGTAAAAGGCAGCTAATAGTCCAAGGTCGCCTGTTGAAGTTGCGAACGCTACTCTGCGCCATTTTGTCAAATGACACCAAACGTCTACGCCGGATGTACAACCACATAGAAGTAAACATCCGTGGAATGAAGGCTGTTTCGGAAATGGAACAGAGACGTATCCTATGATGATGTCAGACATTCTACTCAAGGCTCTACCGAAAGGTGTTGGTATGGAGTATTATTGACAAGCTAGCTTCACTTCTTTAGCAACGAGGGGCGAAGTCGTGTCTACGAGATCTGAAATATCAAGTGAATCAAATAGCCACTTAGCTATCTCGTTTAGCATCGCACCTGCAGTTCCGCCATCTGAGAATGAGCTTTGTAACGTCCTAAGCTTGCTTCAGAACTAAGTGCAGAGAAAAAAAAAAGTGGAGATGACTGGGATGCATAAAAAATAAAGACGACTACAGCAGACCGATAAAAACCGCTGATCGACAAATTCTGCAGTGCTTTGTGCCAACACATAATCCGGCTGTTTTTTCTTCAGAACGACGGATCACACAGCTGCGGCCTGCAGTGATGACCTATCCCTGGAGCAAAAGAAAAAAAATAAACTGGTGGCATACGGTGCTTTCTGTGCGCAATACAGAGACACCGCGAAAGAGCGTTTCGCGGAAAGATGTCATGCTCCTCGCACTCTGGAAGATATGTCAACTTCATCAGCGGCGACAACGGAAAGCCATGTTCGACATGGTATTTTCAAAAAAGCATCAATACATGTGTACATAGCACAAGCTGCTGAAATTCAGATAGTTCTCTTCCCCTAAATGTCCTCCTATAAACGTTCTAAATATGGGCCGCCCCAGAGAACCAGATCTGCTACGTCTGTGACATCATCGACGGAAGGAGCGAACAGACTTTTATTCACGCTAACACGGTCCCTCAACAACTGTGACTCGTACACATAAGACTTTGCAGCCATTATGACCAGAGTGTCTCCTTCAGACGGTCGAAATTCCTTTTATTTGCAAAGCTATTTAGTTGGTGCCAACCTACAGTTAATTTCTAAGTATCGTTGAAATGTCAGGACATATCACGGAGGAGCTACGTTTCCCAGGCATGCTGTCAGAAAGACAAAAAAACAAGTATTTTTTTTAGTTGTTTACACAGCAGGAGTTATGTGTGCCAGAGTATGGCGACATGGTACCCACTGTAGATGAGACATTTAGCCAGTGCAATACAACTGCTAGCCTGGGTCTTTTATAACTTGCATCACGCAGCAGTGATATGCAACTTCACACCGGTACGAATCTTCATTAGATTGAAAGGGGACAGGGGTGGTGTTTGGACTAAGGAACCCTGGGCTCCACAACACGAGCATTCGCTCTATATGCTCCAAGGTGCCATGCGTTAAGTCACTCGAACACCAACTTGCCATAAGAGCAAGACATAAGCATGCTTATTGCTTTTGATTAACTGTGAACGATGACGAAGAATCAAGTGGGATGATATCCATGCACGAAAGCAATGAAATAAGGCAACAATCGTTCTGGGCATACTGTTCAAGGTTCTACATCGCAACGGCGTTCCTTGAGCTGCGATGCACCCACTATGATTTGCGTCCTAAAAGTCGGCGCATTTATTGATATTTAAGTTGAACCAGCGCCGCGAAGTCCATGGAAACTGGACAGTCTAGGTTCACAGACCAACAGGGTGACCGAAATAAAGAATGGAATCGAGTTGACAACGAATTCGGTCTAAAGATGAAGATACCAGACGAAAGAAGGGAAATGTGTCTAGCGCGGGGGTTTGAGGTTGCACGATGTGTCAAGAGGAAAAATTGGTTTGACAACTTGAGCTCAAGGACACAATCGGACGAACTTTACTTTTATATATCAGGTGAATATCTCACATCTGCATTAAATAGAAGTGTTCCGGTACTTAACTGATAGTAAATGATAATTCCACAAATACAGTAACAAGAATTTTGCATGAATCACGAAAAGTGTAAGCATGGCTGCTTGAGAGAGATTAAATTTAACTAGCTCTTTGAGGAAATATTTATGGCGCAACATTTATTATAGATAAATATAAAGTCGTGTCTCTCAAGTAGACAGTGATTGATATTCGACCTGGCAACTGATTACAACCCAAACAACGCAACCTGTATTTTCGCCGCGTCATTTGTGTTACACACTTTACTCGAGACAAATTGGCTGGCAATAGAAGTCGGCAACCTTGAGTCGATTCCATAGTCAGTTTTCGGACAGTCCAGTTTAGGCTGTGTCCCTTCTCTATGCAAGTAATATTTATAAACAAAACACGTTTATTGCCGCTAAAGACGTTCGTCATTTCCAATCTAAACGGCTGATCTCTGCTTTTTTCACCCAAAAGGCCATAGTTTTATGTACAGCAAGCACAGTGATCAAAAATGAAAGATGTTTACAAATCTCTGCAAATACGAAATAGGAACGTAGCTCTTCAGGAGGAGGGGAGGGTACGGAAGGCAAGGTGTACCTCTTCTCCCCCTCCTCCTCCTCCCCTCCTTCAATCCTCCTCGCCTCCCATTTAGCGGAAACTTTTCGCTAAACCTCCCGCTAAATTTTCCTGCTAAATTTAGCGAGTTACGTTTCCCCTCTAAATTTAGCGGGTTAACTTTCCCCGATAAAGTTAGAAGAAAAATGGCGTCGTATGGCTTCAGCTTCAATTCAGTTTCCCCGCTAAATTTAGCGGTGAAACTCTGATGTCCCAAAATGCAACGCGCTCGGTTACGCCGACTCTGACGCCGCTCAACCAAGAAACGCGCGCTAAAGAGCTGCGCTCTAAAATATGTAATCGTCTAAAACCGAAGCATCGCCGCGTGGGAAAATGTTCAGTCGTATTCTGATCTGGTGGTAAATTAATAATATGCAGAAGTGCAGGGATACTACGGCCCTATGGGCTTGCGAAATTTGAGTTAGCTTCCGTTAAATGTGAAATTCTGCATTAGAGCATGCTCGTATTATAAAACTCGTTGCTACTGACGATTGTAAACTGGCAAAATTTATAATTTCTTTCTTACTGACAAATAAGCAGTGCATTTTTAGTGGACCTAAGATACAGTGTCAGAATAAATGTCCGCAGGACAAAAGCCCAGCAGCTCTTCCCGTTCTAGCCGTAACCTTGGTTCATCTACTAGAGTGTGTAACGTTTTTAAAAAAAATCGCAATGTTAAGAAAGTAATAGTTTTAAGACTCAAAGGGGTTATCATATCAAGGTTATTAAAAACGAACACTTGAAGCAAGTACAAGGTAGGTAACTGGCAGCATGCCAGTGGTCTAAAGTGAAGTGTTTGCTTCTGAAGTGTTTGCTTCTGACTTTATACAGTGGTACTAATTAAAACGAAAGTTTTGTGTGACGAGACATCCACGAATTTCGAAAACTGTAGTAATGAGGTTAGAAAAAGTGTTAAGCGCTTCTACCAAGTTATATTTAATTCCCAACTAAGATCCCCACCAAACCGTTGGTACATATTTATTAAGTTTACGCTAGCGTTTCTGTAAACGTTTGTACAATAAAAATTGCCTCGATTCCTGCGGCATAACCTGTGGTACTATGGCACAAAAAGAACGGTATCTGCTGCAGATTAGGGCAGGTAAACTCAGAAAAGTAAAAGAAAATATGCGTGCACTGCTATTGAAAACCAAAAATATTCTAATTGCTATTTGGAATATTTGCTCCGCCGAAAAGTAAGAGAAATGTTTTGTGATCGCTCAATACAACATTTGAAACAACTAAACCACTAATTTTTAGGAAGGCATTGAGCGCGTGAGAAGAACAGCATTGCGCTTAATTTACTCGTGCTGCGGGTACAATTCACACGGAAAGAATAAAAACACTGGAAATATACGAGGCACAGACAAACAGATGTTTTAAAAGATCTGCAGGTACAAACCTGGGGCTATGATAAGAGATAGAAAAATAGCGCGGGCATCTTATCGCGCCGGTAGCTTTGTACCTGCTGCAAGAGTGGTAACTTTAGCGCACTGAGCATCACCGAAAATAACTAAATCAATAAATTTAGAACGATAGAAGGCACGCGCGGCATTTTTCGGCTTTCTGAAAGACCGCGCAACTTCGACGGGTTATTAAGTTTCGGTTTGCAATCGGAGGGCTTCTCGGCCCCGACGGCACCGCTCCCCGCGGAGAAATAGTGCAACCAGCCTCTGCTGCTTCGCGCGAGGACAGCGCAGCAGAGGTTGGTTGCACGATTTCTCTACGGCGCGCGGTGCCGTCGGTGCCGAGAAGCGCTCCGTTTGCAAACCGAAACTTGAAAACCTGTCGAAGTTGTGCGGTTTTTCAGAAAGCTGTAAAATGCCGCGTGTGCCTTTTATCGTTCCGTAATATGTTGATGTAGTGTTTTTCGACGAGGCTCAGCAATTTCCTAATTAAAACAATGCCCTTAAACACAATATTAAAAAGGCTAATTACTCAAAAATAATCAGCAACTTAATTATCCCGAAGTTCAATAATTCTCCTAAATAAATAATTCTCCCAAAGATCGTGACACGGCCTAGGACGAAAACAACACAAGACTTTTTTTTTGTTGTTGCGACGCGCAGTTTTGCAATATCGAATTTGTCCACTTTTCGTGAGACAGACTGATATATATATAACTACTAAAATTACTGATCTCATAACATAAAACTTTAGTTTTCTGAATCAAAGGGGAAAATCTGAATCAAGTTGACTTACTTCTGTACACTTTTCTTTATGCCGTTATACCGCAATCAACTATAGATCCAGTGCATATGCGGTACCCTTGACAGACCGTGCAGGATTTCTTGAGTTACACAGTTACGACACTGTGCGTAACTCTCTTTCCCCACTTGGAGCAAGGCGCTTCAAAGTAGCGTACACACGCGCATAGAAAAATACCAGGATGTAAATTGCTCTTTTTCCTTGCTCGCGGCAGTTCTGTTTTCTTGTATTTCGCTCGGAGTAAAAAATGACATATTTTATACATGGGGTTTTGGGAAGGATATTAGCAACAGAATTTAAGACCAAAAATTAGCGATGAAGACACTTTTAAGTGGTTTTGGTCATTCTTCGCAAGAGCTGATCTTATTCACATGTAACGTATTAACGGGACACTGAAGTAGATTCTGAGATCGTCTTTTTGTGATGACAACTCAATCTAGACGCTCTAAGCTTCCCAACAAACCCAAAATCACAATCGTCCGTAGCTTATTTCCTCGTGAAAAGAGTGTTCAAAGATCGCGACACGGCCTTTTTGGGAAGAACTTTCTTCCGAGTGAAGTGGTCGACGAAGGGCGCTTGTCGGCAAGTTGCAAGCGATGGCTTCGCCCGCGGAAACAAAGTGGGGTCTTATCCGAAAATGTGCCTATCAGACTCTCTTCGAAACAAGTTATAATAAAAACATTCGGAATCTGCTCGTATTGTAGGGCTTTAATTGGTCCACACAATGTCCGCGAGAAAAAAGAGTCCACATGTTTTTCTATTGTCCTGATATGAATAGGCGGTTTTGTAATAGAGGACTTAATATACGTGGGAACTAACCCATTTTAAACAATATATGTTCAAAAACGACCTTTTTCAAACATGACTTCAGTGCCCCTTTAAGGCAAAATAAAGTAGCACTCGACATATCAACGGCAGGCAAGAGAGCTTCCTTTGAGACACGTATGAAAGACAAAATCTTAGTCGCTTACGTATATCGAAGTCTTGCTTGGCCGGAACTGGCCGCTCCTCTAGCCTGGTGATAAGCGTGAGCGAGCGTGTGAGCAGCGACAGACGCACCCTGGGTTCGTTGCAACCACTGCCCTGCGCCTTGTTCACCCGCAGCGGAAGTCCGTCCGAGCAGCACGTTCGGCGATGCCTAGCCATGGCGGCACGTGCTTCGGCACCCACCTGGAATAGACAACTGAATAATGAGACATCCACCATGGCCACAGCGTACACTCATTGCAGTGTAAAGAACGAAGCCCTGGCAGTATTCTCTACACTTGCAGGAGCTGAAGCGGAACTAGTGTTCGCATGTATCAAAGTCATGTTTTGAGGGACAGTGCGAGGCTATAGCTTGATCGGATTTGGAACAATGCTTACACTACGCATAACATGCGCTATGCACCAAAACATTCTTGTGCTCAAGTTAGGTTAGCATTACTGGATAATAAGCAAAAAAACAAAAACACGAAAAAAAGAAGGAAGATCAGGACAGGAGGTGGCGTAATTTTTAACTGAATTGTTTATTTTGGAAAATTAGATTAACACTTGTTTTACATTTAGTTTGAATCATAAAACGCTTCACTTTTGTTCTCCTTTTTGTTAAATTGCCAGTGGATAGTTAACGCTTTCACAGTCTCTATTATTCGCTCATCGTTGATCCCACTCCTCGTGTTTTACAACGTTCGTCTCGCTTGAGCAGATATCAATTTTCAATGCATAAGCTAAGAGATCCTCTCCAGTTTCGCAGATGTGCTTTTACAGTCTAGAAGACCAAGTGCCTGCACTCTTAGAGAAACGGAACTAAAAAAAACAGTAAATTCCATCGTCAGTAACTTTTAGAGCGCAGCTCTCAGGCTACCGTCTCCGGCTTGAGCGGCGTCGTCGTCGGTGAAACCGCGAGGTGCATTATGGAACCTTTCCCATGATGACGTCACCCTCGTGACGTCACGTGTGACATCGCCCTCGTGACGTCACACGGCAGCTAAAAACGGCGGAAAATTTTGCCGCTAAACTTAAACGGGGAATTTTTCGCTAAATTTAGCGGGGACTTTTTCCACAAAATTTAGCGGGCACTTTTTTCGCTAAATTTACTGGGGATATCTCACCGCACATTTTTCCTACTAAATGTAGCAGAGAAAGTTTTCCGCCACGCTTTCCGTGCAATTTTTCCGCTAAATTTAGCGGGGAAAATTTTCTGCCAATATTTTCCGTTAAATTTGCCGGAAAATTTTCCCGACAAATTTAGCGGGGAAATTTTCCCGCCAAATTTAGCGGGAGAATTTTCCCGCTAAATTCAGCAAGATAATTTTCCTCCAAATTTAGCAGGGAAATTTTCCTGCTAAATTTAGCGGGGGAATTTAGCGGGCTATCGTTCCAGAATTTCCCAGTAAATTCCCCTGCAAACGCTTCCCTCCCCTCCGTACACGTCTATCCTCCGCCTTAAGAGCTGCGCTCTAAATTCGCATTACGGAGGATTGTAAACGTCTTTCATTTATTTATAATATTTAATATTTATTTATGACCGTTACAACCTTTTACTAACTATACTACCTCAAATGTGCTATAGAAAGTAAAAGGTTAGTGAATGCAGCAGTCACTTCCTTTCTTCTGACCGTTACTACCTTTTTACTATCTATCTACTACCTCAAACGCGCGACAGGTGGTAACTACAGCTGATATGCGGAGAAGCGAGTACATGGCTGCTGGGATCTATGGAAACGCTGTTTTATAGGCTGTTGTAAATAACTACTCTTTCTACTGTTACTTCTTAGTAAGATGTACATCCCTTGGGACACTTAGCAACAACCTTGGAGAACAATATTGGGTCTAAAGAAGCATCATACTGTTAACATCGTTCACGGACGAGGTGGCCACTGTGCAACCGACTACTTTCAAATGATCAGTATAAAAGACGCATGGGTATCCTTTGGGGACAGCGATTGGGTTACCGTGTCGTCGCGTGTGTGTTGTGCGTGTGTCATATGTGTTCAACTTTCTTGTCTTTGTGAAATGTATAATGCCTGTGCAAATTTGCATGTAAACAGCGTGGAAAAGGTCTATCCGAGCGATAATACTTTTGTTTGACAATTTACAATTGGAGGTTGACTAGCGGCGCCTGGGTCTCGCACGAGTTAGTGCAGGTTACTAGCTAAAGGGGGTGTGAGATACCAGGTTGGTTAGTAACCTTTATTAGTTTTTGACCTACTAACCCTTACTAGCTTGAGCGTTACTACATAGAGTTACTACCCAAGCAGCACGGAATTTGGCCAAGCAGTAGCCGATGGCTATGAGCCAGCCTTGGCCGATGAGCCAGCCTTGGCTCATCGGCCAGTTTTGGCTCATCAGCCAGACATCGGCCAATGGCCACCAGCCATGAGCCTGCCTTGGCCGATGGCTCATGGCTAGTGGCCATTGGCCAATGTCCAGAGAAAGGCCAGTCATCAGCCTATGGCTGGCCACCGGCCAAAGGACCATTTTCAGACAGTGGCCAATGATTGGCTAACTTTCAACTAATTCTGTAGGTACCTAGTAACATATCTGACCAGCAGTTACTGTTTTTTATCTAGTAAATACTACTAGCTTTTGTTTCAAAGTGCGCTGCTCTAATCAGTAGGTCTACGTGACCATGACCGTGGCGAATCCTAATAATTATTCCAGAAGATAGCTTAGTTACTGAGAAGACGTTGCTGGTGCTAATAGTTCTTCCAAACAAGAACGAAGTGACACTAGGTTAAGATTGAGCAGACAATTAACGAAGCTTGTTTTATAACCGGAAGGTTAAGCAGCGCACGAAATAAATATAATTTCATAGTCAGCTTTTAACAGCTTGAAAACAGTGTGTGGCGAATTAGCTCACTTCGGCGTTCAGGAAGCAGTAGAGCGTCGCCACCAGAAATCCCTGTGAAAGCAGAAAGACAAAACAAATGTCACTTTCGGATGCCAAAGCAGATATCACAATATTCTTGAGAACAATTAAGATGAACATACTTATTTGAAAACAAGTAATGTAATCAACTATTTCAAATTCAGTTAAGAAGTATGTCGGGACCGAATCAATAATTCCCAACCGATCACAGACCCGTGCAACATTAAGCATAGGAACAAGTACAAAGATTGCACGACTGGCGTCCTGTATGAGAATCCGATGACGTGTGGGTTAAGCTATGTAGGGCAAACAGGCGGATGTGATAATGATCGGGCCCGCAAACACGAAGCTTCCATGAGGACGACACCGTCAGAGCATCTCGCCCTTCATTGCAGCAGATGCTCTTGCTCCCCGTCATTCAACAGCACACAAATTTTGGGAAAGTACAAAAACAAGGTGTCACGCGAACAATTCGAGTATTTTTTAGATTAAGGCCAGGGAAAACAAGTACATTAGCAAAACGTTTTTGGCTCTATTTAAGGATGAATATGAGTATTTAAAACGTCAGCTGGGTAGGGACTGATTGATGACTGTGCGTTCGCGTTCATGTTGAGAAACAGCGCGACTGAGACGAGGACACAAAGACGAAGAGAAACAAGACAATCGCTGTCTTGTTTCTCTTCGCCTTTGTGTCCTTGTCCCGATCGCGCTGTTTTTCAACATGAACTCTTACCACCTTGCCCAGTTATCTCTCCTTATTATTGTGCGTTCCCGTAGGGAATAATAGTGCGAAATTTTTTGAATAAATTTCAGTTAAGAGTGCCCCCTGTGTCGTTGTTTTCTTTGTGTCCCGGTCCGTGTTTTTTCGGCGCTTTATACCCTTTGCAATGCATAAACTGGCCCATCTAAGCACATTATTGATAGCTTCTATAGTAACTTTCACCAAATATTTAAGATACCGTATCTCCTCTTTATAGGTTTCAAAAAACCAGTTAGAAAATTATTTTCTTGCAGAATGTTGCTTAAAGAAAGGGTTTGAGTTAAAATGAAAAAGCACACCAACGAGGTACCACAGGAGCAAAGCCTGATGCATGGTTGTAAGAAAAATGTACAAAACGGAGATAAAATACAAATGATGAAGAGAAGATAACCCATTAGCTATAACACCATTGAAGATTTCGTGCGCAGAAGTCGAAAAAAAAAACCACGTTAACAAACAAAACAAAAATGCAGACGATTCGGTTGTTGACACCACGTTTTCATGTTGTCGTCGACAGATTCTAGAGACTTTCCCCTCTACACTGCAGCGCTGGAACAAACAAGATAACTTTATTATTCTATCGAATGCGTCCCCCCACTTCACATAGGCCTTTCCTTCGGAAAGTTCAAGCCGAGAAAAAAAAAAGTCAAGGATTATTTTCACTTTGGGTCTTTAATAGCTCGGATTACTTTCACTTCGAAAGCGTCTGCCTCGCCATTTCCTTTCTCTTGTCGAGGCGTTTCTGCCTCAACAACATCTGGCCATCTCACAAATAAAGGCGGTAGCTTAGGCTATTTTCGTGTTTCCGAAGAATACTATTGGAAAGGGAGTCTGGAAATGCGTTGTGCTTTTGGGAGAAATAAACCAAGATTCCGGACGATTCTGACGGAATGCTTTTTGGTACTTTCTCAATTTTCGCTATGGAATTTTGGTTTGAGAACAGGCGATTCCGTTTATAAGAGGCTACGTCATTTGAAGACTTAAATACTTAGTAATTGTGCTTGGGAGAAGACATCACAGCCAATGTGCCTTCATGGAAAACTACTGTTCTGGACGTCGACTTAAAACAAATGGAGGGGGGATCAATATCTGCCTGACATATTCAAAAGTAAGTATAGGCCAATCTACTTTGTTTATAAATTAACCTTTATTCTAATGGGATTACCTAGGGTCTGAAGTTATTTTGAATATAATATATATTACTAATGTTCAGTTTTCGAAAATAACGGGTAATCTAGGCATGCGCTTTCGAGCGAATATACTTTCTTTCCCTGTAATGTATGCGCCGAAAAAACGAGGACGAAGTAAACAAGCCCACCAGAAAACGAGGATGAAACAGACTAGAAGAAAAAACACGTCTTATTCCTCTAGTTTGCTTCGTCCTCGTTCTTGTTTGTGGTGTATTTCTTTAAAGGGCAGGTGAGGAAGTTTTTTGAATTGGGAAATATTGTTAAAGTTTGAATGTATTCATCTTCAAAATTAAATGTCTAAAGTTTTATTTCGATTTTATTAGTAGAAGCGACGTAATAGGCAAATGGATATTTGGAAGTAGTCTCGCCCCTGCGGCAGGTCGAAAGCAGGGCAGCGCAAGTTCGGAGGTAAAACTAGCAAAAGTGCCGTCATCGACGGACTTAGATGACCATTGACAGATTACGCGTAACAGTGAGGTTCACCGCATGATTTGTAACAATCCCTAAACGTTTTTGTTTTGTTTCTAAAATGAAACCAGTTTACGTTTACTTCGGTTCAATTTTAACTGCCTTAATGAAATTGAGGATACAAGACTGTAGGAACAGGAGTCGGCTTTTAACTCAGTAATTAAAAAACGCCTAAGCTTTCTTTACAGAGGAACTACGAAAACTGGCCTACTTAGCGTTTAAATTTCTCCGTACGGCTTCAGATTTTGAAAGCTGAGTGCCGCAGAGATATATTCTCATTCAGTCGAGTTCGCACAAACACGGACACAAGCGTTGACAATGAGAAAGCAAGGTGATATAAAGACGTAGAGACTAGACTGTTTAAGTTTCAAGATGAAGAGGCTTCATTGGTTTTAGCACATTCAACGTCCCTGAGTTAAGCGGTATATTTTCTAGGCCAAGTGTAATGCTTTGTGCCTGAACAGTGTTGAAGTCAATCTTCGTCTCGCTGGTATAAGAAATGCAAGGCGTGGAGATTCCCAAGCATCTAGTTATCGCTCCGGTACCAGGGAAATTCTTGCATTAGCTGATAAGAACACCAAAAACGTAACACGAAGCAAGAAACCTGGAGATAATAGGCTGCCCCGTGTTTCTTGAACTGTTAATGATTATATAGGGTGCATGAAATGCCGAGGCTCGATCTAGATTGGGCCGTAAAAATCGGCGCTTGCACGTAGCAATCGAAACTTCTCTTCAAAGGTGTATATAACAGGTGGGTTTTACTTGGTAAAATTACAAGGTGTAACTCCCTTTCTGTAAAAGATAAGGGCAAGAAACTTGCTAGGGTAAACGGCGGACTGCGAGGCAGACGACCGGGTCAAGTGGCGTGGCGTGTTTGGCGGAAATATTGATAGATGGCGCTACAGGAGAAAGAGTAGCGGGTTCAGCCATCTAGAAATCTTGAATTATGCGGTAAAGCCAATCCTCGCGCACGTAGGAGCCGTGCTCAGTCGATTGCAGCCGGTCACGTGTCTGAATTCGGCGAATAGCGGCGCCGCGCGCGCCGCTGCGCACGAAAAACAAGAAAGGAGGAGAAGGAGGCAAAAGCAGGGGAATATGCGCCGGGGTGTGTGCAACGTCGGCGAAGCGACTTTCTTTCACAGTGCGGGATCCTTTGCTTTTTACTTGATTGATCTCGGCGAATATCGGAGTGGCGGAACGTGAAAAACCGATGCGCGTCTCTGGCTGCCCAGGGAGCCTATAAAAAAACGCTAGTTCCGGCCTGCTTTAAAAAAATAATATCGAGACAGCCCATGACCATCGTTGTCTATTAAGTAAAAATAATCGTTTATTAATGTACCTTTGGTTTAAGTACGAATGCGGACAATGATAGCAAAAGTCGAATTAACAAAAATAAAAGAAAACGCCGTTACATAACGACTGGGCTTTTGCTGCCGCTGTAGTTATTCTGCGTGTTCTGCTTTATTTCGAGGGTCGGCTAAACCTTCCGACGCTGCTTCTGACGCCATCTATCAATACGTTCTCCAAACAAGCCCCGCCCCTGGACTCGGTCTTCCGCATCACCCTCCGCCGTTGGCCCTGGCGAGTTATTTTACCCTTTTTTTTTTTTCCAAAAAGGGAACTACGCTTCGTAACTTTACAAGCTAAAACTCACGTGTGAAATACCCCTGTGACGAAAGGTTTGGATATTTACGTGCAGGCGACCATTTTTGCTTCCCGTTTTAGATCGAGCATCGGCATTTCAGGCACCCTATATAAACACTGAGAGCTAGAAACGCAGGGCTTGGCGTGTCCGGGTAATCTTATTTTCACGGAGCAAAAAGGAAGATAGCGGTATCAATTGATAAGAATGCTAGAGAACACACTAGAACTTAAGTAACGTGAATACGATCATCCCTGTGTTTAATAAACGCAGGGCTGATGAGAGTCACGTTTCTTGAGCTTCTGAAAGCGTGGCTTACAAAAATGGGAAAACGCGGGAAGCAGCTTTAATCACTACTTTACAAAACGAGGTAAGTCGTGGGAGACAAAGGCAAAGCACCAACTGCATGTCCTATCCCAGTGTTGATAGACTAACAGCTAACCCGCTAGCCTGTCACGAAAAAGACACTGCTCGCGTCTTTAATACTGGTTTTAACGAAGAATGCAGTTTCCCTTTAACATAATATTTCGGTTGGGATCATATTTCGGGCTGCTTAAGCGATAACTCTCCTCTATTTTGGTTTGAATTTGACCGTAGTTGCCCTTCCTAAGCTGTCAACCACTTTAGAAAACAGCGAAGAGGTAATAATAACGTGGACGGAAGGGAAACCCAAGCTTGGAACGCTTGTGCCATTGGCTACATAGACTAGAAGACGATGCTACTAGTTTTTTGTTTTAATTGCGAGCAATTTTGTCTTCTTTTTTTTAAAGGTAACATGTTACATGTAATGACACTGCATGCGTTAGGAAAACTACTGCACTGTTAGAACTAGGTCACCTGGAATGAAGAGAACAGCTGATCGATGTAGAGCCACACCAGCTCAAGCAGGTCACCCGCTGCCGCCAAGGACATTCCCAGGAGAAAGGCGTAGTGGGCGCCGAACAAAGGGACCAGCACAAGCGTCGACTTGAACCACTTCCTGTAGTGGCGCAAAAGCCCAGATTAGTTAGAAAAGCATTAGTAGGTGGCAGATCAAGGTGGTCAGAGCATCCAGAGTGCTAAATCCAAACACAAATGACGCTAGAAAGCGGTATATGTTACTGCCCAGGTAGCATAGTTGTTTAGGCAAATATTGGTTTTTTCTAAGCATCTAAAGCGTCAAATATTCCAAAGAAAGAAAAAAAAATCTTGACATCGTTTTATTAGAGTCTGGGTTCTTTACACTAATTCGTAAAATAAGTAACGCAGTTAGGTTTCATTGACGCTATTTTGTCTGTTATCCGGCATCTTTGGGCCTGAATCGCCGAACAAGTGCCGGAGTTCGGTTTCACTTCTGGCTGTTCGTTTTCTTGTGTGTAAACTACGAAACGTACAAAAGTGTTTTCATTAAATATAATTATCCCTTTAGTCCTGCACACACAGAGAGATGAACGTCGAGAGAAGCGCGTATTGGAATATCCGACTTGATATCACATTCCTCGAAGAGGGCTGAAGCCCAAGATTTGGCAATAGCACCGGCTTGTAGTCGGCAGGATGAAGTTTGATATTTCTTCGCCAGATAAGAACTCGGTCGATCTCAAAACTCCCCCGGACAAGGCGCGGGTGCCCGAATTTGAAATGATGGACAAATGCCCAAAAACAGTCAAACCATGTCAAAGTTAAGACACGTTTTCTCAAAGAAGACTGATTTTAGAGGATTTGCCAAAGCAGGAGCTTGTAGTTGAGGGCCATAAAGTTTGTGACTCGTCGATAGTTAAAAATTCGGCCGTTCTCAAAAGGTTCCTGAAGGACGCGCGGTTGCCCGAGTTCGGAATGATAACAAAAAAATGCCCGATAACAGTCGAACCATGTCCACTTCGAAACAAGCTTTCTCAAAGATGGTTCATTTTATAGGATTTTTCATAGCAGCAGATTCAAAACGCTCTCTGTCATAGCGCGGTTACTCAAATTTCAAAAAGATGAAAAGGAATACGTTAAAACGGCCGAACCACGCCTACTTTATTCGGTATGCGTTATTTTTTTATGATTTGGCTTGATGGACGGGGATGTTAAAATTATCATCCGCGTTTTCGCTCCACCAGCCTTTCGCAGCTGCTGCACGAGTGCTACGTTCAGCGCACCACCGCGTTTCATCCTCAGGAATTTGTGCCATCGTATGCTTCCGCCATCGCTTGGCGGGTTACGGCAGCGCTCCCATTGAAGCCTGTATATGTCATATGTAAATATGGCCACAACGCCGAAACGTTACGCTTCGAACAGTTTGCCATGCTATTCCTCTATTCGATAATATACCGCTTTTCGTTTGCCAAAATTGCAAGATGACGACATGCAAGCTGCAGGTTCCTCAGTCATATAAACGTTTTGAGGTATTGCCACCACGGAAAGTATCCAAGTTCGTCGAAGTATATAATTTATTCTTGGGTATAAACACATCGCTATTACTCTTTAAATTAACTAGGAACCTTCCTCAATATCACGATAAAATCTGTAGTGTCTAAGATGTGTAAGTATTACACCTGTAGAAAAATATATTTCATATTCTAATGCAATTAAATGCAAAGGCGCAAGCAAGCTGGACAAAAATTACGAAAATAATCCCTGGAGAAGGGGAACAAGAGAGACAAAGGACAAACACAAATCTCCAAACAGAGCTAGGTGACTGATGCGCGACCGAAAAAATCCGCCTGGTCCAGGTATCGAACCCGGGACCTCTCTATTTCCAGTTCCCCTGCTCCAGGGATTATTTTCGTCATTCGTGTATTTCAAAGGCAGCTCACATATTTTTGAGAAAAAACTAAGTAAAACAGGCACAATTTAAAAATAAATAAAACATTAAAAAATTTTCCGTTCGACAACAGTAAACCACAAGACTCTAAAATGTGCTGGGTACATTTTGTTTTTTCTCAGTGATTCTCTACGGTTTCTGACAACAATTTGCCAAATAAGGCGGATTCATTCTCGTTTTGACGTTAACGTTCATTTCCAGTATTCTGATGCTTACATAAATAAGCTAGAAAACGAAAACAACTGTTTGTATACGATATTATACAATTATAAAAATAGGTTTCAAAATATTTTCACTTATTACAGTCCTGTGATTATAAAATTGGCTTTTTTCATTGCAAATAAGTGAAGCACTGTGGTGAATAAATGATTTATGAGAGGATGGTCGTTCTTGTGAATTTAACATTTCGACGTCAAAAGTACTATTTAGGGACATGCTAAATAATTATATAGGATTACGTTTCCCAGTCGCTCTGAATAAAAACATTAAAAAAATCGGGAAAAGAACGAATTGAAATATCCGACTTGATATCACATTTTTCGAAGAAGGCCAAAGCTGAAGATTTTGCAATTGCAAACGTTTTTGTTCAGTTTCCTCAAAGTTTGTATTTCATCACCAGTTCGAAATTCGGCCGATCTCAAAAAGTTCCGGGATGAGGCGTGGGGGTCAGAATTCGAAATGATGAACTAGTGCCAAGAAACGGTCGAACTATGTCCACTTCAAGACAAGTTTACACAACAATGGTTCATTTTTGAAGAGTTGCAATGGTAGCAGCTTATTCTAGAGGGCCCTAAATTATGTATTTTATCACCAGTTAAGTTTTTGCAAGGCATCAAAAGGACAGTGGATGAAGCGCGTGCGCCTTAATTCCGAAGGATGAACGAATATGTATAAACAGCAAGCCATCCCCACTTTGAGACCGTTTAAAAAAAAAAAAAAAAAAAAACAAGCAAACATATTTCTATACTATTTACCATAGTACCAGGACGTGCCCGAGGGCTCTAATTGTTATATTCTGTCTTTAGCTGAGAACAGGGGGGTCCCCAAAAAGTTCCCTAGTGACGCGCGGCATCCCACATTCAAAATATGGACGAATGCCTAAAATGATCCGAACCATTATTAATTTGGATTCGGTTTTCTCAAAAAGAATTCACTTTGGAGTTCTTGCCATAGTACCAGGATGGGCTCGAGGTCTTTAAACCCTATATTTCGTCTTCAGCGAGGAATTGAGATGTTCTCAACAAATTCTCTGGCGAGGCGGGCGTGCACAAATTTCAAAAGATAAACGAATCGGTAAAAACAGTTGAACCATCCCCAATTTGAGATCCGTTTTCTCAAGAAGGATTCGTTTCTGAATACCTGCCAGGCATACTACCAGGAGTGCCTCGCGGGCTCTAACTTTTATATTCTGATCTTAGCTGGGAACTGCAATGTTAGCAAGTCCCGTGTATTTGGTGAATATTTGGGCTCAAAAACACGCTATTTACACAAATTACCATATATTTACACGTTGAGTGATGGATAACTCGTTCACAAATCATGGGAGGTTGTAAAAAACGTGTTTTGGTTCGGCCATACACGCACAACCGTGTAGCCGACCTCGAAAACACGCATTACCCCCTGTGACGACCGCAGCATTGCCGGCTATCGAAGCACCGGAATGCTTGGGGACACACTTAGGAAGGACCGTTGAGACAAATGCCGCGGAAAAAAACATGTCTCGGAGACGGATATGCACCAGAAGCAATTTCGCCATGTCGCAGGACGTTGGCGAAACCCGCGCTTACCGTGCTCGCTGCCATTTTCTGGTCGATTGCAATGCGGCTTCCCTCGTGTCGCCCATGATTGTATTTGGTTTAGGGGTCTTGATAATAGTTTCTTACGCACCAGAAATTAAGTTATGGGTCTAATTATTCGTTTTAAACAGTTAACGTGGATATAAAAACGTGTCCTCGATCTGAACACGTGACATCGCAGTTGGTTTCGTTTTGGCTTCAACCTTCAACTGCAAGCGATCTGGCAACGGCGCAAGCGCAACGCCGATGTACGCTGCAAGCTAGAGCCGGTTTGCTTTCGTTGTTTTTGTTTGACCGGAGAAAATCTGGCATCAACGCATGGCACCGCTATTGTTTTGGTTTGACAGGACGCGAGAAGCTTCGCATAGAGCTTCGCAGTTTGCGAGCACACAGCGAAGACGTGACCGGAGAAGTGCCCCTGTGATGTTCCCGGAAGACGGAAAGTATCATTCGTAATCGTCGTGTGTGCTTTGAAAGCGAAGGGAGTCACAGGGTCCACGAGTGCGCAACCACAAGCCAAGGTTCACGACAGCGCAGCGTTGACTTCGACGATCTCGTTCTGTTTGGGGCAACACGGCGATGCGAGAAAGAGCCGAAACGTTCGTGGTGTGTGGCGCGGTGCATGCAGGTAGAAACCCACACTAACACGGATCTCAAATTGGTTCTTGTGGAGTAGAGGTTCAAAGGGTTCAGCCCCGTCGTCGTCAGCTGATTCGGTCCAGCTAGTCCGGGAGGGCGCAGCGAGCGTTTTTAAAAGTAAATCTTCCTTCGTTCCGTTTTAAAATGTGGATGATTCCCGACGCATTCCGTGAGTAAAAAGCTCCGGGCGTTTTCAACAAAATTATGTCGTTTTAATTGAACAATGGGCTTCGGATTGTTGTCCTAAATCTGCCGTTTTTATGCTTCGTATTGTTGGAATGCATTTGCACAGAGACGTGTTTGCACAGCGACGCACATCGCTCGAGTAGATGATTCGGTCCTGCAAAAGGCCGGTTATACAGAATTTCAGGGAAACTTAAGTCACCACTGATATTTTCCTGTAAATCTCGAGTGACTCGCGTGAGTTTGTTGCGCTCATCATGCGGTGTGAATAAATTAGGGCAATATTTCCTACCTGCCCACAGATGCATGAACTGATACCATTTTTTACGTAGTGAACATAGTGCTTTTTCTTTACTTTGGGAAGAGGCGTTGGTGCATTTATTATGGTACAATCTTTGAAAGTTGAGAAATTGGGAGACCGAGCAAGCTTACCCGACTTTGTTTTTTTTCTCTCTGGCACTGCCCCTAGTTTCAAGTTGCAGTTTCAGTAGACATACATACTAGCAGGTACAAACTGCTCTAAAGCAGGTGAAAGACTATTAAGTCAGGACGGTGCGGACTCCGTGTTTTGCGCTTTTCGCAAGGGGACTGGGTAAATGTTTTTGCGAGGTATGCGGGATATGCAAACAATTTTGTTATGCCTATCGTTTGCGTCTCCAGCAAAACGAATAAGATTATCCACAAGGGTGATCCCGTGAGCACGGGATCACCCTGACCATGCGGACCACTCATTTCGTCTTTCTGCTCGTTCAGGTTACGGCTCGCCTCCATTTTTCGGCCCCAACGTTCCTGCCCGACCGTGACAACGCTGTCCTGGTGAACGAGTACGGCAACCATCGTGATGAAGCCCACCCACGGCATGAATGTGCGGCCCATCTTCTGGAAAATCATGCTCCGAGCAGGGTCATCGAGATGACCTGGACCACGTCAGCATCTACGTCATCATCAAAAACAGCGGCGCCACCTAGAGACAACTATATATACGGCTGGAATCACTTGGCAGCCTTGAGTGAGCACGGGATCACCCTGACCATGCGGACCACTCATTTCATCTTTCTGCTCGTCCAGGTTACGGCTCGCCTCCATTTTTCGGCCCCAACGTTCCTGCCCGACCGTGACAACGCTGTCCTGGTGAACGAGTACGGCAACCATCGTGATGAAGCCCACCCACGGCATGAATGTGCGGCCCATCTTCTGGAAAATCATGCTCCGAGCAGGGTCATCGAGATGGCCTGGACCACGTCAGCATCTACGTCATCATCAAAAACAGCGGCGCCACCTAGAGACAACTATATATACGGCTGGAATCACTTGGCAGCCTTGAGTGAGCACGGGATCACCCTGACCATGCGGACCACTCATTTCGTCTTTCTGCTCGTTCAGGTTGGTACAGTACCCTCGTTAAACGCTAAAAGAACAAGCAACGTGTGTTTACTGGTGTTCCCGTGCTCACAAGTGTTTTGCGAAACTGTTTCTGACTATGTTGATATTGTAGGCCTCCTTCTAAAGGTGTCCGGCGACGTTGAGGCTAACCCCGGTCCGATGAGCGAGAAACAACTGGAACAGTTCAATGACATGCACAAAATGTTGGTAGAGGTTAACGCGCGCTCGCTTAAAATAGATCAGGCTCAGTCTGGTATACTGGCATCGTTAAACGAAGTTAAAAAATCTCAGGAGTCTATTCAAACTGCCATAACAGGTATTAACGCTAGACTGTCCAAGGTTGAAAATAAAACTATTGCCGTGACTGAGGAAGTTGGCGTGACAAGACGTCTAGTCGAAGTAGTTCAACAAGAAAACTGGGCCCTGCGAGCACGTCCGGACGAGGCGGAAGACCGCTCTCGTCGTGATAACGTGGTTTTTTTACGGGATAACTGACAACTTATCTGAAACTTGGGCACAAACGGAAGAGGCAATTTTGAACATATTGAGGCAGACGCCGAATATTCAAGTGGCTGATGGAGCCATTATTCGTGCCCACAGGATCGGTACTTTTTGTCGCGATAAATGTCGCCCAGTCATCGTTAAATTTGCATCGTATAAACTAAAAGACCAAATTCTACAGTCCAGGTCATCGTTTAGATCTAGTCGCATTTCCGTGAGTGAGGACTTCTCAGTTGGAACACGTCAAGCACGGAAAAAGTTAATTGATTTTGCGAAAGCCAAAAACGCCACTTTTAAGCTTCGACACAATAGAATGTACATTGGTAATAAATGTCTTGTTTACGATTCTGTTAATGATAATGTGCTCGAAAACAGTCCCTCCGTCTCAGCTGTTGTTTCCGGGACACAAAGTATGCTTTCTGCTGAGGACGCACCTCGAACGTTGAATTCGGAATAGCAGGCAGCGAGGGGACGAGTGTGTCATTATCCTGTCTCAAATGTGTCGGTACTTTTTACTAATATTAGAAGCCTTATTAAAAAACGAGACGACTTGTGTTCAGTTATTGACTCGACAGACGCGGATATTATTGTCTTGACTGGAACTTGGCTGTCTGGGAAAGTGCGTGACTGTGAACTTTTTGATCGGTCTAAGAAATATAATATTTACAGAAATGACAGGCAAGATAGGTGCGGTGGGGGTGTTTTAATTGCTGTGGGTACTCATGTTGAATCTTTTTGCATTAACGCGACAAGTGATTTAGAAATACTTTGGGTCTGTATAGGTTCTCACCACAACAGGTGGATTATGGGAGTATGCTATAGACCACCGTCATGCTCATCTCTTTTTGTTAAAGCTTTGCATGCCTCTCTAAACAACTTAGTTACGCGTTTTCCCAGTTCACCGATCTTTCTTTTGGGCGACTTCAATTTTCCTTCTATCGTGTGGACAGAGTGTAATCTATCCACAATTGCATCGTCATCGGAGTGCAATGACTTTGTGAACCTTTGTTTAGATTTTAATCTCGCTCAGTTGGTTACTGAACCAACCAGAGTAACCCTGTTATCCTCAAACATATTGGACCTCGTTCTGTCAAATCACCCTGACCTAGTTTCCCCCATATCATATCTTCCAGGGCTTAGTGATCATTGTATATTACATTTTTATGTTAAAGCTGCAGTGCCGAAATCATCAAGTCACGTAAAACAAATTCGAGATTATGCAAAAGCTGACTTCGTCAAAATTAACAATGATCTAGCCACTTTTATTGATTCATTTCTAGAAGGATTCTCAGACCGTTCAGTGGAAGCGAATTGGCAAATGTTTAAGAATAAAGTAGAATCCCTTACTAACCTTCATATTCCCTTTAGGACTGTACTTGAAGATTCCCAGTCTCCGTGGTTTAACAGAGCCCTCAAACGTCTCTCAAATAAAAAGAAGCGTTTATTTCGAGCAGCCAAATTTACCACATGTGAACGGCGGTGGTCCAAATACCGCACTGCAGCTGATACTTATAAAGAGGAAGTTAATAAGGCCAAGTTTGAGTTTTTTACGCGCACCCTACACGATATGTTAATAAAAAACCCAAAAAAGTTCTGGAACATCATGAATAAAAAAACTGATTTTTCTGTTAGTCTCAAAAACGAAAGTGGGGATGTTATGCCAATTGAAGAGTGTGCAAATGTATTGAACCAAGTTTTTGTTGAATCCTTTTCTAGTGACAGCAGCACGGAATGTCCTCTCTTAGACATTTCAGACTACTTGCGGATGGACCCCATCTTGCTTGATTGTGCTGGTGTCGATCATGTCATTGAAACATTAAGATTGTCGTCTTCAGCTGGAGTGGACGGCGTTAATTCGAAGTTTTTGAAAAATACTAAGCATTACTCTTCTATCATTTTAACTAAACTTTTTGATCAGTCCATTAGAGATCATGTTCTCCCCTTAGATTGGAAGGTGGGGAAGGTGGTTCCCATTCACAAGACTGGTGACAAACATTCCCCTTTAAATTATCGCCCAATCTCTATAACCAGTGTTCCTTGCAAACTCCTTGAGCATATAATATTTTCAAACCTCGTCAATTTCTTAGAATTTAACAACTTCTTCTGTCCATCCCAACATGGATTTCGAAAAACATTTTCATGCGAGACACAGCTTGTATCATTCACACATGACCTTCACTGCATCCTGGACCGAGGATCCCAGGCAGACTGCATTTTCCTAGATTTCTCCAAAGCGTTCGATAAAGTATCTCATAAACTACTTCTTCTGAAACTGTCCAAACTTGCCAAACTTAACATAGATGCTAACGTTCTTGCATGGATTCAATCTTTTTTATCATTACGGTCACAATTTGTTACAGTAAATAGTAGTAACTCTTCCTTTTCGTCTCGATCTGTAGCCTCTGGGGTTCCCCAAGGATCTGTTTTAGGACCTTTACTTTTTTTAATATATATTAACGACCTCCCTCTTAATGTTTCCTCGTCTATTTGTTTATTTGCTGACGACTGTGTGATTTACCGTGAGATTACTTAATGATCACGATAACATCATGCTTCAGTCTGACATTAACGCTATCTACCAGTGGTGTGACGTATGGTCTATGACGCTTAATATTAACAAATGTAAGTCCATGCGTGTATCTCGGCAGTCACATGAAACTCGGAAGCTACTTTCTTAATCAGGCTCAGCTTGACACGGTATCTTCTTACAAATATTTAGCTGTACATATAACTTCTAATCTCTCATGGAAAACACATGTACAGTATATCACATCTAATGCTAACCGTATGTTAGGCTACCTCAGGCGTAACTTTTCATTAGCACCTGTTTCCCTCAAGCTAATTCCTTTTTATAAAACTCTAGTTCGACCGAAGGTAGAAGATTAAGCCTCTGTCTGGGATCCCGGACAAGCCACTCTCATCACCGCGTTGGAAGGCATTCAAAATAGATCCGCTCGTTTTATTCTTTCTAATTATCATTATACATCTAGCGTAACTTCTATGAAATCTACTTTGTCACTCCCGCCCCTCTTCCTGCGACGTAAGCTTTCACGCCTCTCTTTATTTCACTAACTTTATTTTTATAACTCTGTGCTTCGCGACAAATTAATCACTCGACCCTTTTAGATTTCTGCACGTCACGACCATCAGCACAAAGTTGAGGTACCTATCGCTGTCACATCTACATTCCATTCTTCTTTCCTTCCTCGCACATCCCTCGACTGGAACCACCTTCCCGGACCAATTGCATCCATAACTGACACTGTAGTTTTTAAATCTGCTCTTACCAATCATTTTTTTTGTTGAGTGTGAATAACCATACATTACAGTGTTTTGATCCCGACTTTGCTCTCCCCCTCTGTAATGCCTTCGAGCCCTGAGGGTAAAGCAAATAAATAAATAAATAAATAATAATGGGGGGAAAGGTACCCAATGATTGAAAACTAGGCAGAATGAAATCACTGTTTAAAGGCAGGGAAATAAGGGTAGCAAAATATCATACCGCCTAATAACAGTAGCGTCTTCCCTGTACAGACTAGCGATGCAGGTAGTAAAAGGAAGAATGGAAGAATGGACAGAAAATATTTTAGGTGAGCTACAGAAGGGGTCTTGAAGAGATGGGAGATTAGATGATAACTTGTTCATCATCACTCAATGTATAGCGGTGGCGCGTATGAGTAAAAAACCGTTATGGATAGCATTTCTAGACGTAAAAGGGGCGTACGACAGTGTGAGTCGGGAAGAGCTCTGGGTACAGCTGAGAGAGTATGATTCCGATGCACATTTCATCAGGCTTTTACAACAGGTATACACAAATGATAAGGTTGTTATAACATAAGAAGCAGAATTAACAGAACCGGGAGCAATGAAAAGAGAACTCAGGCAGGGTTGTCCCCTGTAGAGAGGCGATCTGTGAGTTGAAATTCGTACAATGGCTTGACTCAAATGGAGGATGCACGATGGGCGAGAAAGGTAAATAAGCACCTCTATAGGAAAAGTCTGAAGACTAGATGGACAAACCGAACCCGAAAACTGAAATTCAAATACCAGCAGTCAAGTGCTAGGGCAGCGCAGTCTACCTCCGTGAAAAAAGAAGTAAAAAAAAGCCGAGAGAAAAATGTGAGAGGAAAGAATGCAGGGGATGGAAGCAGGAAATAAGGAAGGAACATTGGTATGATAATTTACGGGGGAGCTCGTTGTTATTTGAGGCTAGAACCGGAGTATTGAGGACTAGGACAGATGGGACAAAGTATGAGGAAATTGATACGCGGCGTGCCGTATGCCAAGGGGAACATGTGGTTTTGAAGTGCACAGGGCTTGCTCGCGAAATCCCGGAGGGGGCGACGGATTTAGCGGGGGCGCTGGGGTGTGCGGAAGAATGAAGATAATTACATTTTAATAACGAAGAGGAGATTAGAAGACTGTTGGAAATTATCTAGGAATAATTTAATGACCTACAACTAACTGACACAGCTGAGAACAGGCGGGACAGAAATATTGGGACTCCAACCCGCATGGCCCCGGCCCAAAGTCTCCACCCTGTCCTCCCGGGGGCCCGGTGCTGGGTAACGCCGACTAGGTTTGACCAGAACAAAATTGGCGACTCCTTCGCCGGGTGGAAACGGCTGTGGGTGATGTTGTTAGTTTTTTTGCCCCCGATCCCCCAAAGGTTATCCTGGTGATATCCCACACCGCCGGGAGATAGTTACAAAATTGCAGAAGGGAAGCAAGTCGGCTAAGAAGGGCGAAGGCAGGAGTCATACGTTTGTGTTTTTAGTTTCTAGGCTAGGTGGCGAAAGCTACCGCCCCATATAAAGGATACAGCCAATAGCATCCATCCATCCATCCAGTTTGAAACTACGGCTGGCCACTATGATCGGGCAAGGCGCTATAACAGATATAACAGATATGAAGTGGTCAGAGGTATATGGAAAGGAGGGATGGTACCAGGACTGTTTTTTGGCAATGCAGTACTGTGCATGAAATCTGAGGTTCAATCAGGGTTAAAAATTCGACAAAGAAGCTAGGCAGATTGGCGCTGGGAGCACATGGAAAAACACCAAATGAGGGAGTACAGGAGGACATGGGATGGTCGTCTTTTGAGAGCAGGGAGGCAATCGGTAAGTTGAAATTTGAACAAAGGTTGGCCGACATGGATGATACGCGGGGGGCACGGAAGGTATTCAAGTATTTATACATGAAAAGTTTAAACACAAAATGGACAAACCGAATCCGAAAGCTTACATTTAAATATCTACACACTGGTGATGGGCTGAACAGACTACTTCAGTGAAAAAGGGAGTGAAAGAGGCAGAGGGGGAAATGTGGGAGGGGAGAATGCAGGAGAAATCAGCTTTAACAGTGTACAGGTAACGAAAGCAGGACATAAGAAAGGAAAATCTTTTTGACAATTCACTGGGAAGTGCTTTGCTGTTCGAGGCAAGAACGGGAGTTTTGAGGACGAGGACGTATAGGGCTAAATTTCAGGAGACAGACACATTATGTGCCGCCTGCCATAATGATAGCGAGACACTAGAGCACTGGGTTTTGAAGTGCACGGGGCTTCGCCCTGCTCTCCCTGAAGGGGTAACGGATTTGGCCGGGGCCCTGGGTTTCACTGGCGACGATGGAAGGACGGTGGAGAAAAAGATTACAGTGACAAAGAGATGATTAGAAGATTGGTTGAAATTCTCTAGGGAGAATTAAATGATGGACAACTAACTAGCACAGCTGGGAACAGGCGGGACAGAGGAAATTGGGACTCCCTCCCGCGTGGCTCCGGCCCAAAGTCTCAACCCTGTCTCCCAGTGGGTCCGGTGCTGGGGTAACGCCGACAAGGTTTGACCAGAGGAAAGTTGGCGACTCCCTCGCCGGGGGGAAGAGGCAGTGGGGTGATGTTTTTAGTTTTTTTGCCCGATCCCCCGAAGGTCATCCTGGTGATATCCCACACTGCGGGGTGATAGTTAGGGGGAGAAGCGGGAGGAATCACGTTTTTGTCTTTTTAGACTTAGGCTAGGTGGCGCAAGCTACCGCCCGTTACAAAGAATATAGCCATTAACATCCATCCATCCATCCAGCCATTATTTAGTATGCCGAAAATAATCCCTGGAGAAGGGGAACAAGAGGGACAATGGACAAACACAAATCTCCAGACACCTAGGTGACTGGTGCGCGACCGAAAAAATCCACCTGGTCCGGTTATCGAACCCGGAACCAGGCGGATTTTTTCGGTCGCGCACCAGTCACCTAGCTGTGTTTGGAGATTT